>JAJIZL010002901.1:0-20788 GCA_023969395.1 Amblyomma maculatum
ATAGTGAGTAACCTCTATGAAGTCGGCCGCCTGAAATAAGTAGGACTGACAAGAGAGCAAAAGGAACTTTTCATTGCATTCGGTGGGCATTGTGATAATAGGTTGGGCATAATAATAATAAAACTGGCAGAGATGGAATAGCTATTAGTTTTTTCAATAAATGTAAGGATAACTAACATAACGTGGAAGTTTATGCACAGAAAATAGATCATGATGCCTCTAGCCATCAAGGCAACCTAAAAGAAGTCATGAGGAAGCTATGCGTAAGCAGATCAGATGTTGCTCACAGAAGAAATTAAAGCAATACCAGTGCCAGCTTCGAGAAGATTGTTAAAGTGGCACAGTAGTTCTGCACAGATGTCGGTGCAGTAGCAGAGTTATTCAGGACTATAATATGAAAACCAGTGGTGTTCATCAGCAAGGCATCGCACCGGTAACGAAAAACGAAGAAAAGAAAGCCTTCAGAAGGCATCTGAAGCAGTGCAAACGGGGAAAGCAGCTCAGTGAGGAGTAGGAAGCTGTTTGTTGAAAAATGGCGGGGTGATTAACACTGGTCATTCCATATACGCAATGCCTCATCGCCTCGAGCGTGTACCGGAATATTAGAACAGCGCTAATATTGGACAGCTTTAGCACTGTTATGTGGTAAAGTACGGCAACCATATGACCGCCAAAATGTGGCCTTTAAGCCTGGCAGCGGTAGGTACCAACGGCAACATGTCACGATATTTGCCGTATGCGGCCGTCCAGCTCCGTAAAAGCCT
This sequence comes from Amblyomma maculatum, assembly GCA_023969395.1. NCBI lineage: Eukaryota > Metazoa > Arthropoda > Arachnida > Ixodida > Ixodidae > Amblyomma > Amblyomma maculatum. Next base: position 765 of record JAJIZL010002901.1, read on the forward strand.
TTATTAAAACCATGAAGGCGACTTCAGAGGCTTTAAAACAGGAGTGGCACTTCAGGTCCGCTTTTACGAGCATGACGCGAAAGCCTTAATGGCTCCCATTTGGCCTCTCGCCTCAGAGGTCCTCGCTTCTGTACATAGAATTTTGCCGCTTGCCTAATTAGTAACCTTTTAATGTGTTTATTTATATTAACCTGCATATACTCCTTACTATAGTCTCGCAAACTGCCATATCATATGTGAGAGCGCGTTTTAACCACGTTGGCCGCCGTGCCCACATCACCTACAGCTTTAGGTACAGCGTGTCTAAAACAGGGATCTAATAAGAGTCCTCGATGGTTGGATTCCCATGTCACCCTCCAATCTCTTTACGGCGAAACTCCAGTTGGTAGCGCCCGCCAACTTGTCCATGTGACGTGGTCTCGTGACGTCATAAAACTCGATAACCAGTGGCCATGTCACCTGCCAACTACATACACCACCTGCCAAAGGCATGAATGTAAAGTTTCGTTCACAACGCCCACGTTGGAAACGTCGACGTCGGCTTTTCTCACGGACTATACCAACTAACCAACTAACGTTTTCGCGTTAAGAGTTAGGCTGATCAGTTTGTCCCTGGCCTATGAGGTATTCACCAAGGTAATTGTAATCTTAGTAGAATCAGGACACTCTTAAACTTCAGTCAGCCGAAGGCCCAGGCGGCTTTCGTAAAAGGACGATATATGTTCCGCAAAAAAAAAAAAAAATAATAATAATAATAATCACGAGAGGTGATATACGGGATTGTCTTTTTACGCAACATACCTTCCTATTGTAATGAGCCATCGCCCAACAAAGTATCAATGCTTAGCTTTCGTAGAGACTGTTCAACAGTACAGGCAATATCAACGCAATATCACACTACCAATCAGGTAACAGAGAAATGAGCATAATACAGGCAATCTTTTCATATGTATAACTAGCCTTCATGGATACGAGAAAGCATTTGACTCAGTCGAAATTAACCTCAACAGTCATGCAGACATTTCTGGAGTCATGCGGGATGTAGAAAAACCATATTTAAAACTACTTGAAGGAATCTGTAGTGGCCGCGCAGTATAGGTGCTGAATTATCGGTCATTTGATAATTTGGTAATCGGTAGCGAAGAAAGGCTATCAATAGTACTCCTATCGATATACAGCTAGTGTCGACAGCACTATTATGAGTATTATTATTGATAGTACAATCGACAGTATTAATATCCTTGGCACCATCGATAATCACAGATAGTATTATTGTCAAAATTTGGCCGCAACCTGCACAAACTAAATAAAAATTATTGATAATACCCTGCATATTTTTGAAGATATGCAAGCAAACAAGCTAATAGCTGCCCAATTATTCAGAACACTATCGATATATTATGGACAGTTATACTCTGGTTAGTGCAATCGTTTGCCAGCGATACGTGCAAAATATCTGCAAGAGGCTATCAGCAATATTTAGTTCACGTAGATTACATTTTTTTTTTTCAGCGAATGAAATAAATTATTTGATTTTTCAGTTAAGGTCTATTAATAGGCACATCAATACGTTAATATCGGAATGTAACTCGGTACGCCATACCAACAAATTTATTTATTGATGTTCTTACTCTTTTATCACATAATGCAGTCTGGATTTGAAGCAGCGTAGTTCCGCACGCGTGCAACGGCTTCCTTTCCGGCTTTTTTTCCGGCTTCCTTTCCGGCTTCTTTTCCGGCTTCCCTTCTGTATTCGAATGATCAGTTACTTCTATTTAAAGAATTTTGCAGCAACTGCACTGCTTCAAATCATATAAGGCAGATTTAAACGCCAAGGAAGGAACTAGTGCCGTTTTTCAACATTGCTGCACTTGCGAGAGCGTAATGTATACATCGTCTGAGCGTTGACTCTAGTCGTTCCGTACAAGCTTACGGGATGAAAACGGCCGCTTGTACTGTTTTCGAAAGCAGAAGCTGAATTATAAAAAGCACAGGTGTGGGCGGGCATACCCGCATACGGGCAGCAGTTCGAGAGCATTGCGGGTTCCATGCCTGGTTCCGTTATATAAAAGTTCTGCGTTTCAATGCTCGGTACCTGTGCTTAGTTTCCGTTTCTGGTCGTAATATTCGGACGAAGTGAAATTTTGATGGTCAGAAGACCACATTTTAGGCACGCCTCACCCAAGTTTGGAAGTCCCCATTGAATTGACCATACTGAAATTAGGTGGGCTAAATTCGGACGAAGTCAAATTTAGGGGATCCAGGGTGCCAAAGATTGAGAGTGGCCCCTCCCATTCGGAGGTCATCACTTAACTGGCCATACTCGAATTAGGTTATACATCGATTTCGATCCGATTACGACGAGATCAAAATTTTTCTGGTCCAGGGGGCCAAATTTTGGGCGTGGGCCATTGAAATTTGGAGGTCACTATACAGTTAGCCATACTCTAATTAGACTGGATACCAAATCTGGCACTATTTCATACAACGGCTTATTTATAGTTCATGCGGACACTATAGAGTTAGCCATACTCTAATTAGACTGGATACCAAATCTACACTATTGCATACAATGGCTGATTAATAGTTCATGCGGACACTATAGAGTTGGCCATACTCTATTTAGACTGGATACCAAATCTGGCACTATTGCATACAACGGCTGATTTATAGTTCATGCGTATAACCCGTGCTATGGTCTTTCCAGTTGTGATGTATGGATGCGAGAGTTGGACTGTGAAAAAGGCTGACCGCCGAAGAATTGACGCGTTTGAATTGTGGTGCTGGCGAAGACTCTTAAGAGTTCCTTGGACTGCCAGAAGATCAAATCAGTCGATATTGTCGACCATAAACCCTGACTGCTCATTGGAGGGTCAAATTCTAAAGTTAAAGCTCAGCTACTTTGGTCATCTGATGAGAAGAGAGGAGTCGCTGGAGAAAGATTTGATGTTGGGAAAGGTTGAGGGTCGCCGGAGAAGGGGTAGGCAGCGAACGCGATGGTTAGATGGCATTCTCGAGGCATTGCAGATGAAGCTATGTGATGTTGAGTCGGACACGACTGAACGCCTGAACTGAACTGAACCGGACACTATAGAGTTGGCCATACTCTGATTAGACCGGACACCAAATCTGGCACTATTGCGTACAACGACTGATTCATAGTTCATGCGGACACATCTGCCGACACGATCTGTCTATACGACACCCATGAACAAAGAAAGGCTTTAATTTTAATAAATCCACCCGATTTCTGCTCAGAAGCAGGGGCGCCAAGCAATGCGTCTTCAGTCGCTGTAGACGGCAAAACTAGAATCGCGGCACTAACACTTTCTCTAGTGATTCGTAGTGTGCATCTGCAGAGCCCGGTGACGCGTAGACTACGCGTATATAGAGTCCTGTCGTCAACAGGAGCCCCACGTAGATACGAAACATCTACGACTTTATCGAGAAGGTTCTGGACTTTAAAATCGAAGCGGAGGAAATAATGGTCTCGTTTAATGTGAAGTCGCCATTTACAAGCGGGCCGATAGACCTTTCCGTGGATGCCTGCCTTTAAATTGATCCCACGCTGCCATAAAGGTATTCCATCGACGTAACGGATTTGAGCCGGCCTCTTGGTTTCTATACCTTTGAAGCATTTACTTCACTTTTGAGCAGGTTCCTTTCAAGCAAGTCCACGCAGCAGCAATGGGAGTATCTATTTCTGACACGGTGGGCAAATTAACAACAGAAAACCTCGAAGCTCATGCACTTGCATTGTTCACGCATGCGCTCAAAGTTTTTCTGAGGTGGGGGGGGGGCGATTGTATTTGCACCGTGAAGAAAGAAGCGTTAAAGGCCTTCACACTGCACCGAGTACCAGACGTACAGTTTAGAGCTGCTGAAGAAATTGGCGGCCGTCTACCATTCCTGGATGTACTAGTCTCCCGAGAATCATCAGGACTAACCTTTAAGGTTTGCATTAAACCAACTCAAACCAACCACTACCTCCATTTCGTTCCAGTCCACCCTTTCTACAAAAACGCCCCGTGGTTGTCTCGCTACCCCATAGAAAAGAAAGAGTTTGTGCCAGAAGTAAAGACAAGGCTACTGACTCGTTTTTCATATATACCCCATGATTTGTCTCCTTGTGGCTATTTTGGAAATTTTATTGACTCCGAAGAACGGCGACCCACCGTGCCTGCGCTGCATACGACCCCAGGAACCGAGAAGCGAACGGAGATTCCTTATGTCCCAGCTTTGAGTGCTATCCGCGGCTATCGGTCCAAATATTCTTTATGTATTTCGTTGCATACAAATAAAGATCGCTTTGATTGATTGATTGGTTTATTGATTGTTTGATTGATTGATTGATTGGTTGATTGATTGATTGATTGATTGATTGATTGATTGATTGATTGATTGATTGATTGATTGATTGATTGATTGATTGATTGATTGAAATGCTGACGTGTATATAACGTCGCGCTACAACGTGAAGTCTGCACATAGGACAGCCGCAAGCTCAGAAAAGAATTGGTGCAGGTGTAAGACAAGCTCGAGAAAGAAAAGTTGTCAGGTGTCGTATACGCAACCCTGTGTGCCGATTGTTAAGCTGTCTCGGGAAATTTTGGAAGATTCCGAGAGCACCACAATGACGTGGCTCAGCATCGACTGGGCACGGGGACTTGCAATCATAAAAGCAAAGAACAAAGCATCGCGGCTCTATACCTCAGGTCGTTGGCTATTCAAACGACAGAAAACACGCTGAACCGCAGTGATCATAATCATAAGCTACAAGGAAAAGGGCTTACTTTTACTCATGAGCAACCGGTGGATAACAAATTGCAGTTTCTTGATTTAAATATGAAAATTTGTAATGGGGAAGTGTGTTGGAAATATTTTCCCAGGGCTAAAAAAGAGCTACTTCCATATGGATCAGCCCATTCAAAGAGGGATAGCTTCCCTTTGTTTGGAGTCAGTCTTGTTGAAATCATGTGTACATATGGCAGAGGAAAGCTTCAATAATCAATTACAAAGGCTTCAGGTGGCTGGTTTCCCGGTTATGATTATATGTGGGGTGGCAGAGTCTTTGCTTCAGAAAATGAAAGGGAAAAGAAGATCTCCAGATAAGTTGAGAAATAAACGACCACAAGTGATTCCCTATATACATAGAGTTGCACACTGCCTGAAAAAGGTGGCTGGTAGGTTCGAGGTGCCAGTTGTGTTTTCTGCCCCCAAAAAACTGGGTGGGTTATGTGAATTAATAGGTAGGAAAAAGAAAGACCAATGCGATAAGAAGCATGTTAAGAGTTATATTGGATGTCGGGTGGGAGTGATTTATGAGGTTCCTCTGACGTGCGGTAAAGTATATATTGGGCAAACAGGAAGATGTGCTAATGATAGAATGAGGGAACACGAGAAGTCCATAGAAAATGGCAAAGGGTCGAATTTAGCCTAGCACTGCCAAAAGTGCAAGTGTGAGCCGTTCTTTAGCAGGGTAAACATTTTAGGCAAGAGTCGGGATAAGATGGCGAGCGAAATTTTAGAGGCGTATTGGATACAGAAGAAAGAAGAGAGATGCATTAGTGAAGCTTCGTTGAGTTTACGCAGAAAAGAATTTAATTTTATTGAGCAAACCTCCTGAGTAATGCAAAGAACGAGATTATTATCGGGCCTTAAGCTGTTATTCTTGGCCTTAAGTTGTTATTCTTGGACACAAGCTATGTGGTGTGGATGGACATGTCCTACTGGATATGTGTGGCGGTGGTGTTTAATGTATGACTATGTGACTATGTGGTGATATTTGCCTGTCCAGCGTGGTATGACTTACTGGGCAAAGCAGAGGTGTGGGGTAACAATACAGTGAGAATTTGTGACTGTCATGTTTGGAAGAGGTATTTGGTCTGCGAGGAAGAAAGTGCCACTATCCCCCTGATAAAGAAGAGGAAGAAGAGAAGAAGAGGAAGATGAGATTGGTCAATACCATTTTTGGACTATGTTAAAGTCTGTGAGGAAGAGAGTGCCATTATCCCCTTGGCAAAGAAGAGGAAGATGAGAAGAAGAGAAAGATGAAATGTGCCCGAGTGTAGAAGAGGAGGCGTGGTGAAGAGGAAGTGTTTTCAAATTCTAATTACAGTTGGTGCGCGTGTGTTGTGTATCTTCTCTTGTGTTTGTGTTTTTTGCGCCACATATCTGAATACGATGCAGCACCAACTAGCCTCTCAAGCCGTTATTCTGCCCCTAGTATCGATCAAACAAGGCTCCCGTGTGGTAGCCGAAACGTTATATTTTTTTTTAGTAGCAGGGGGTGTCGGTGCCCTTTATCTTTCCTTACTATTTTTTTAATCTTCCCTCGGTATGTAATTACCACCACATACATATCGTGTACTCGGGGATCCAAGTTCGTGCTGAAGTGAGTTCGCGGGATTGATATTATACTGGCGATATTACTTTCGGTAATACCATCGATAGTACTATCGACAGTTGATTTTACCATAAATAGTTCACCATATAATCAATAAACTATCAATCGTATCGATAGTATCGTCGATAGTTTTAACTCAATAGCGTTTGAAGGCCACTTTCACCGAAAATCCGGCGCTGACATTGTTTTTTGTGAGCGAAAAATCACAATAATGACGCTGGAAGGCAATAGCCAGCACCTGACATGGCCGCGCAATGACTGGGTGTAGGGTTCCATGACATTACGTTTGGCAGGAGCTGTAAAATGGGGTCTCTCCTGTCATATGGAAGGGTGATATCAAAATCAGCCTGCCAGGACCCTTAAGTGCATGACCCCCATAATTTTCTGCTTCACTGCTGCGCAGTCACCGTAGCCTTGCATAAAGAAAATTTCATACAAGCAAGAGTGTTAAGCATGGAAACACGATGGGTCCTTTCTTATTGAAAGCACCCATGTTTACAGGAGGTGTTCAGGCACCTGGGTTCGAGAGGGTTTGTGATTACGCTTAAAGGGACAGGGTACTGCCGGAGACGAGTATAAAAAGCTTACATATTCTTGAAGATCATCCCCACTTGGTGGCAGTATAATCAGTTCAAAAGTCGCGGTTTAGGCAAATTTACATTTTAAATTGGTCAGTGAAGCCAGGCGTAGGCGGATGGTGGCACTCCGTTCTTTTACTGCGGCTAACATTGTAGTCGCCTCGAGCGTCTGCAGAGTGAATATACTATAAGTCATGAACATATATTCCACAGCGGTATACACAGGTATTCCTGCGCACATCAGCTCAAGGCAGCCTAATTTTCTACCTCTGAATAAACTGCTGTTACTTTTATTTTTTAATCTTCCTTATACCGCTTTTAAAATGATTTCAGGAAAGATGTCGCGCAGTCAAAGGTGCCGCTACCTGTAGCGGCGCTGCCTGTAGCAACAGGCAAAAATTCTGGCGGTATCTATTTTAGGTATCACCGGGTTTGTTTTGTTTATTTATTTACTTTATCCTGTAAGAAACTACCTTAGAACTATCATATATCGATTTAACAAAATCTACGCATCTTAGTTAATGTCACGCTCGCACGTGAATTAGGAGGCATGGCAGTCGTAGTATCGTTGCACAGTTACTGTATAAATTTACCTCGTGTCCACGGATCAAGGTTTGCAGACGCAGTACAGAAATGAGAAAACTAGACTGTATACGAAAAAAAAAAAATAAGGTTGAAGTTGTCTTGCTGTGTTTTTCAGCTCCACAGCAGGATATTCGTTAATCTGGAGAGGGAGCCGTCGCGTGACGCAAAAACAAGTGCAGAAAAAGTCAACCGACTGTCTGTTCCTTTAACAGGTAATTCGTTTTCAATCCACGATTTGCTTCTGACGTTGGCCTCGTTAACTAATTGAGGGGATCAACTGTAAAGCATGATCAACGACCAAGATAGGCATAACGGAACGGTGGTTCTGAAAATTGATGTATATTCAATGGTTTCGTAAATGAGCAGCAGATCACAACAGGTCGGGAGGCGTTGAAAATGGCAAAGGAATACGTCTATACTCAAGACAGATATAGTGACCCAGATCAGTACGAGAGGAGGAAATTAACTAGAATAACAAGAAGAGATTCAGCGCATTGTATAGGTACTCTGAAGTTATAAATGAAGGTCAACCAGTATAACTGAAGAGAAAGGTATATAAGAGCAGTATCTTATAAGTTATAAGTACTCATTTACGGGGCAGATACTTGAAGGCTATATAGGAAGGGGTTAAGATTAAATTCGGCAAATGCTGTGAGATATGCAACTGATAACGATAGGTTTAACGTAAAGAGACATAGCGCATACCCGGGAACGAATGCGAACTAGTGGTATTCTGATCGGAATCTGTAACAAGTGGGTATTGGTAGGCGGGCATGTAATGCAAAGGCGAGATAACCGATGGCCACTAAGGGTGATTGGCGATTCTAAGACGAGACAAATGTAGCAGTGGGTGGCAGAAAGTTAATTATACAGATGCCACTAAGAATCTCTTCGAGAATAAGGTCGCCCCGTTGCAGGCACTGGAGTTGGAAAGCTATAGAGGTCTCTGCCCAGTGGGCGTAGTCAGGATTACGACTGTGTTTAAAAGGAGCACATTGAAAGAGTGGACTATACTTGGGAGCATATGACTGCATGCGGAGGGAACAGCTCGGACCAATACGTATCCAAGCTAAGGAACCAGGAAGCCGCACTATCGCAGCTTGATTATGAAGTGCAGGAAGAGAGTGATTGGTGTCATCATTCCTACAAAGTCAGTCCCACCACGGCACATTTACATTCCCACCACCAAATGAAAAGAGGTAGACGCGGGAAGGGCGAGTACAAATTATTTTTTCTAGAACAGCCTTGCTAAATCAAAGCCACAACAAAGCCGTCACCTGTTGTGAGCTCTTATTACCCCGACTCTGCTCTTGCTAGATAATCAGACCGACAGTTTTAGGTATGATACTACCACTAGTGGCAGCTGCGTCAGTATAATATTTCATATTGAAGTTGAAGTTGAAGTTTATTTGCATCATATCACATCATATCACATACAATGTGTATATGACACTGAAAGCGCGAGGAAAAAGGTGTCTGTAGGAACCCTTGACAAAGCCCCACGCTCCCATAGTGGCATCACGCAACCGTGGCAGAACAGCTCAGTGACAAAAAAAAAACAAAACAATAAAAATGCAACAATAAAACAGCAATAACAGTATTAATGCATTACTGCGCAACAGGGCCAAACGGAAAGGATGACGCGAAACTGGCCAAATAACTAAAAACATAGACAAAAAATTTACAGAGTGTGCGCACAACATGGCTAAAAAAAAAATACAAAGTAAACAAAGTAACTTATTCTCTTTAATTATCATTGGTGAAGGAGTTACTGATAATGGTACGTATTGATCTGAAGCTAACTGTATTGAGGTGAATGTTTTGGCCGTGAAGCCAATTAAGTAACCTTGGTAATCTGTTTTCGATTATTTGTTGTCCATATGTTGTTCTATATGTTTTTATTCACCATGGTTCGCTATATGACCTCTAAAATCTAAAGATGACCTCTAAGACATCAGTCATCAGTCGCCAGTCTCTAAATAGCAATACAAATCTCGCGCCTGGGATCGGCGAGTTGATTTAGAGATCCTCTCCATGCTGACAGCTCATGAACGCATTCGCTGACACGTGCTCGGAATGCATCCATGTTATCGCCTCCTTTTACGGTATAGTGACAGCCGCATTGTTCGACAAAAAAGTACTCTCTTGTTTTACAAGGACTACATTCCTCTGGTACGTGTACGGGGCGTCCGCATTTCTATCTAAAATTAGATACTTACGCATGCGTGATGCGTTCACCGGTTTCATACCACAGAAAGACGAAAACTCGGCCTTTTAATTAATGTGGATCAAAATTTGATGGTCTCATCGTAAATTGGTGGAACTGAGTCCGAGGCACGATGGGAAAACTTCGGGCAGCGTGTCAGACACGCGGAAGAAGGCCGTAGAAAATATAATAAATAAAATGCAACGGTGATGGAATTCGGTACGTAGTACTTTTAGGCGAGGACGTTGTGCACTTTAATAACTACATTGCTCCTCGCAGTCGCGGAAGCAAGATATTGCATTCTTTTTTATCCTCGCTATCTCCTTCTTGGATTACATATGACTCAATCCCCCCCACCCCCCCCCCCCCCCCCCCCCCCCCTCTATTTCTTCCCCTCTTCGGGCTCGTACATGACAGTACAAGGTATTGAAAAAAAAAAAAGAAAAACTTTATTTGAATCGCCATTATTTCTCCTACCGGCTCGAGTGCGCAGGTACATAACACTTACGCGCGGATTTCGCTACGAGTTTTATCAGCGGCGTTTATCTAGAAGGCAAATTTCGCGCCTCTTATGTTTAAGCAGCAAGTTGCCGTTGGGCACGTAACACTCCAGGATAGAGTGACGAGATAAGGCGCCTCGCGATGTAGCTCAACGTGGAGGTGCTTGGTACGGTAGGGCGTGTCACATTCACAGCGGAGCATAGCGACAGCGACGAAATGGTAGTAAGGTAACACTGAGAGGGCAGTGAAGACAGGCGATGGAAACCTGGGTAAACATGTCCTTGAGGAAAGGAAGATGATTAGGCTCAGGAGAATGCGTAATACCAGGACAGGATAACCGATGATTGTCTTAGTTGCGAGATGGATATCAATCATAGGTCGATGAAATAACGGAAAAAAGAAAGCCTGCCATGTGCTGCAAGGATATCACAAGAAAGCTGATTGAATGTTTGAAAGCATATTTGGGATATCGTGTAGCGTATGGTCAGCGGAATGGAGAGAGAGGAATAGGAATAGAGAGAGAGGGGAATGCTGCTGCTGCTGCTGCTGCTGCTGCTGCTGCTGCTGCTGCTGCTGCTGATGATGATGATGATGATGATGAGGAGGAGGAGGAGGAGGAGGAGGATGAGGAGGAGGAGGAGGAGGAGGAGGAGGAGGAGGAGGAGGAGGGGCTTTTTGCACGGACTTTCTCAGTGGCCGAATAAAATCGCTCGGTAGAGAGCTCCGCTCTTTTTTTTCTGCAGTATACATGAGTGCATTTTTTGGTCCAAACTTTTGCACTCTAATTTGAATGTATATCAACGTGAAGTATCGTCCAAGAAAGAATTTTAGTCCAAATTAGAATTCTGATAATTCGCCGTCCCCAATTATGACTCCGTCGCCGCCTAAAGTGGTAGATGATTACACCACCGATGCCCACCTCCTCACATGTTCGGCTACGCAAGCGCTCAATTCGTCAACTCCAATCCCCACTTTCGTGACATCGGTGAGATATGCCTGCTTTGTTGGCAGTGTATCGCTACTCATGAGTCCAGACGTTCCGCTGTGGAAGGTTGGTTTGTGTGCTTGTGAACAAATACATTGTGTGAAAAGAGCACCAATTAACCACATTTAATCGACCCTTTGTGCAATTCTAGCATTTCTTTATCTCGTTTTCAGTGGTGTCCAATCTTGGTAAAGTGGTAGTAGTAGTAGTAGTAGAAGTAGTAGTAGAAGTAGTAGTAGAAGTAGTAGTAGAAGCGGTAGTAGAAGTAGTAGTAGAAGTAGAAGTAGCAGTAGAAGTAGTAGTAGTAGTAGAAGTAGGAGTTGTAGAAGTAGAAATAGTAGTAGACGCAGTAGCAGTAGAAGTAGAAGTAGGAGTAGTAAAGGTGGTGGTATAGTGATGATCGTGGTAGTGATAGTAGTGTTAGTATCAGTAGTAGTAGTAGTAGTAGTAGTAGTACTAGTATTAGCAGTAGTAGTAGTAGTAGTACTAGTATTAGCAGTAGTAGCAGTAGCAGTAGTAGTAGTAGCAGTAGTAGTAGTAGTAGTAGTACTTGTAGTAGCAGCAGTAGCAATAGTAGTAGTAGTAAGAGAAGTTATGTAAAAAGCCTTCCAGAGGCAAGACGAAAGACGAAAGTGAGTGAATAAACTGTATTGAATTAAGACAAAAACAAAGGTAACGTAAGAGGGTCCTTAGTTGAGAGCCACTAAAATGATAAAAAAAAAAGATTAAGAACGTGGTAAACATCACGAATGTCATTCTCATAGCCATATAACGGCATCCCCATAGCCATTGCGGTCCAGGCTGCAGGACTGCCGCAGTGGGAGACTCCTGAAATTTTAAAACCCCTGGGGTTCTTTAACGTACAGTGACATTACACTGGCGCCTTGCTTTTCGCCTGCGTCTAGTATATGTTTTGTCCTCCTCCTCCATCCTTCGAAAAGCGGCCGCCACAGGCGAGATTCGATTATGAATCCTTGGGTACAGAATCCGAGCGCTCTAACCCCTTAGCCATGGGGGAGGGAGGTACCCTAATTATACGCACAGAGGTGACCTTTGGAGGCATCAATGTGTCGTAATCATCTTATGTTTGTTTACAACAGTGGTCTAATACTTCGGCGGCGCAGCGACTGGTGAGAGTATGCACCGAAGGGGACCTGGGGCAATAAGTTATTTGCTGCACGTCAGCCTGTGAGCTCTTGCGATACGTCAGTCTACGAGACATTAAACGCTATGACGTTTTATATCGAAGACCGCACTTAAGGGAGAAAGTGCGAGCACTGCTCGTGCGGTGTGCCAGCAGCTTACCGGAGCCCGAAAATAGGTTCATCATGTCCACAACAAACATTTCAACACGACGGTCATTGAAGGCAGGACCATCACGGTCTCATGTCATTGCTTATTTCTGAATAGAGAACGCGTCTAAGGTATTCAGACATCGGAAATAAAATGATTAGTATCGGTACTATTCCCTGTACTACAAAGCTATTATGGCATGCTGCCCTTTCATGGCGCCCGAGGGGATGAAAATCCAACAAGCGTATATAGGAGGTGGTGCTAGAATTGTGTGAAGTTTTCTTGTGCCAAGCTGAGGAGCCAAACCAAACTTCGCTCTAAAGACGAAGGCAAGGCTTTCTGTGAAGTTACGTTTCTCAGTCTAGGCATTAGAGACAGAAAGACGTGTCTACGAAAGTATGTTTTCTAAAAAGCAACCAAAAGTTGACTTTGCGATCTCGAAATTTCCCCAGTGCGCCGCTACGTCAGTCACTTTCTTGCAAGTTCTCGCCGTCGCGATCCTGCGCTGGAAAGGTAAGCGCCTTTATAAGCTTGGCGACCGAGGGAAAACTCGCAGTAACGAAACCAGGTCTGCGCGATGGGAGTTCCTGAGTCTTAATCGGGAAAAAGGAAAGTCCTGTGATGGAAAACGGGGGAGGGGGGACAGAAGGGAGCGTATCTCGAAACGACAAATAAAAAAAGAAACAAAAGCAGCAGAAATCTGCGGGAGTGAAATGCAGCCAAGTGTACTCGGAGCAGTGGTAATCTCCAGGTTTCTGCCGACTCGGCTGGAATATTCTCTCTTCCCACTTTTATTCCTTGGGAAAGTCGCAAAAGCGGGACCGAGATGTGAAGAGGTTAGAGCCGGAGCAGACGCGTTGCCGCCCACCGGCACAAAGCGGAGACGAGATTTTTTTTTTTTTTTTTTTCCGGGGAAGAATAAAATATAAATTTAGCGGTAAAAGGGGCGACCAGGAAGTGCACAAGCGTGTGCGCGTACTTGACAGAATGGGGAAAAAAGGAAAAAGGAAGCCATCAAAATGAGGGAGTCCAACGGCGAGTCTAAGACTAAGCAGTGCAGTTTGAGGAAGAGATAAAGCTGCCTTCTATACGAGAACTGGGTGTAAACCAGAAAAAAGCAAAGCGAAAGAGTGAGAGGGAGAAAACGTAGTAGGACAAAGAGACTAAAAAAAAAAAGTGGGAGGGGGGGGGGGGGGTCTGCAAAGGGAAGAGAAAACGGTAGAGGCGATGAGTGGGGCGCGACGCTGTTTTCTCGCCTTCCGGAACCTTACGCAACGCATTCTTGTTTCCCTTTTCTTCCTGCCCCGCTATCTCCTTCATTGTTTCCCTGTTCAGCAATGCTCGGCAGCCTCCCTTCCCGTTTTTTCTTCCTTGCTCTCCCTTGTGTCTAAAAACACGTGCTTTTTTCTATCCCTTCAGTCTCCTCGGATCAGGCCTAGCCCTGTGCCTCTACTGTGCGCGCGGCACGGTTGTGTGCGGCTGAGGAAAGTGCGGGGACGGGGGGAAGGGGCGTCTGTTGTGCGTGCGTATGCAGTAAGAGTCCGGGGATATCAAGCGCTATGGGCTTTTCTTCTGACCGTATTCTTCCCTGCGTGCAGCTTCCTGCAGTTAGCGTGCACGTATAGTGACGCGGCTGCTTGCCCCTATACTGCACCACTCCATGGAGCAAACAAAAGTGCTGATTCTGCACGGCTTGCGGGCGAGATTGACCGTAGACGAGGCAAGGGAGAGAGTGGAGGGTGCTCGGGATATACAGGGACTGCAGAGATAGGGTTTTCCAGGATTCAGGGCTGCTGAAGCAAGGAGGAACGGGAAGGATCTGCAAGGGCGACTGGCACTTCTCGCTTGAAGATTGCTCGTTGTCAGGACGCTAGGGAAAAAAAAAAAATAAAGGAAGTAGTGTGGGGACTTATGCTTCTCGCCAAACGCGACCCTCCAAGATCAAGTGAAATGATATAAGAAATGTTCACTTAATTTTCTCGCAGAATGAGGTGCAGAACCTGCACTAGGAACGGGGGTGACTTGCTTGATTGCGGTCGTGACTATCGCATTGGTCACGAGCTAGGGCTAATTCATTTAAAATGGCTCTTCGTGTAGAACTACTGCTGCTAACCTTTCCACTATCATGCCGCAACGGGAAGTCTATACGTACGGACGGTACGAAGACGCCCACTCCGCTCGCTGTACAAAAGCGGAACGGGAAAAACGTCAATTCTAGCAAGAATGAGAGCGCAGGGTACTCTGCTATGGAGAGGAAACGTCACTAAAAGGCAGTAGTTTCTAGCTACACGTATACAATTTTGCCGGGAAACATGTGTAGCTAGAAACTGCTCCCCCCTCTCTCCCCTTGCGCTTTCTGAAAGTAAAATGCACCGGAGTGTGCGGAGCGATACGGAAAATAAAAACAGCTCTGTATTATTTTGCAGTGGAGTTTTTTATCACGCAGCAGCACGAAGAATGGTACGCTTATGAAGCTTAAAGTGTGTGCAGATTAATAATTGCACTTAAAGAAACATACAAACAAGCAAAGAAAAGCGCTTCAAAGGGAGCACTCAAAGTCCAGCCATCTTTCTCCGCGCTGCGCCCGACCGAGAGAATAAAGTCGACCCCATTCGATATAGAGCGCCCGTATACAATGCGCACATTACAAAAAAAAAAAAAAAAAATGGAGGAGAACTTGGAGAATTCACGCAGACACAAGGTGGCTAGAATTTTCTACTGCGCCGCATACAATGTATCGATCCGATAAAGGAAGACCCCAAGCTGGTTACACCATGTGGCACTAGATGGCGCGGTGTGCTTGCCCATCCTCTGGCTGAGGTTCAAACCCGTTCTATTCCTTGACTCCGGTCGGATGAGGGCTCGGAGCGCCAGTGTGCGAAGAGGGCGGAAGGTGGCGGGAGTGGTCGGCGTTTCTTGTTCAATCGTTGCAGAGGTCCTTAGGCTATGTTCGTGCAGAAATGCGAAAGCGGTGGGAATGGAGTCGTTGTCATTACTGCAATGAGCAATTCAATAAGTGATGTAAACAGTTTCCAGGTTTAGGTTGCAAAGATCGAACTAATTAACACTGATCCGACTTCGAGTGTTCTTTTAGTCTTTTTCATCATACATCGTCTCTTCTCTTGATGATCTTAAGGTCGCGCTATAGTTCGTGACCTTGAAAATTTCAACAACACGTGTACGCTTACATGCAGTGTGCACATGTTACCGGGAGCTGCGCAAATTGTAACGGTGAATGAAGTGAAAACAAATTGGGGTTTTGGTTTATCTTGATACATCGCGGACATGGTCTACCACTCCCTTGGTTTAAACTACGTGTCGGGTATGGACATTCCTGTGCACTGCTTTCGATTCCTCAGCGAGATGAATCGCTCCTTACTACTGGCATTTCTTTAGATGGTCTCATTAGTAATTACTTTGTGGGGCACGCAACTCTTATGCCCGCTGTAGCCATAGCGTCATCGTTGCTGAATCCTCGAAGCTGAAAAACGTTGCTACATCCATCTTGAGACCACTGCTGCATTAACCCCCTTGAGTCCATGACAGACCTAACGGAATGACCAGAAACCGTTTTAGTTCTAGACGCGCAGCTGCATAATGGCATGGCTTGCAACTGCGCTGCTCCTCAGGTTTCGTCAGACGTGTCGTCACGATGGTCCTGTCACCCGCTCGTTCCCACGTGGCTGGTTGCGCGTGTGCAACTATAGATCGAGGCGCTCATTATGCAGCCAGGTGTGTGAATTTTTTCTCCAAACAGCGTTTTAATCCAACCTCCAGTGTCCTACCGTGCATTCATCGGACTGAGTTATCTTTTTATTTTTTTTTTTGTTTACCCACGTGTCGCCGGGCTATTACGTATTCATTTATGCCCGCTTCTCGGTACGCGGCGTTCGATGAAAGAATCGCCGAACAAGAGCGGCGGAGCTATGATGTGAAGAGCCCCTATAGCGTGCACGCAGCGGTCTCTCCGCGTAACGCGGTTCAAGCTGTGCACGGTATTACGCGGAGTGTAGTGTGAAAGCTTTGCGCAACACTTCATGCGTTGCGCAAGAACCTCCGTTCTCTTGATAATCACGCACAGCAGCCAGGTTTTATTATCGAAAAAGAGCCCACCTCATTGTGTAGTCGGTCGACCTGTTCGATCATCCCTTTATCGTTTATTCGTGTCCACGGGAGCTATCTTTTGTCGCGAGGCGCTGCTTCTAGCGCGCAAGGGGTCAGCAGCAGTTTTGAACGTGATATACCAAGGGCAAGGCAGTTCTGCATCACCGCCGATCGATCCCCGGCATATATACGGGCCTAGACTCGCACACGATACGGAGAAGCACTCTCCTCTGTCGCCTGTCCCTGCGTGAGAGGACGGTTGGAAGGCGCCGAGGCAGAGGAGGTCAATTGGCTCACACGCCGTGGTGAAAGCTTTCAACGTACACTACATACTACACGCTTTGAAACGGTCGTGAGCGGCTGCACTGGCTGATTACATATTCATGACGATCAAATCTCTCGCTGGTCCATCTCTTACCCTACAGCTTCTACGGCACTTTCCATGCAATACTGCCAGCTTGACTACGAGTGTGCCTCATTTCGTAAATACTTTCTCCTATTTGTCTTGCTTCGATTTTCATATTGTAACTCTCGAAATGACGCGGTTCTGGACGTGTGTGACTTTTCGAAAGCATGCGAAGGTCGTGATCGAGCACGGGGCTCGAGTTGCGATATGCGGGCATGTCCACCGTATTTGAGAGGCAGGCCGAACGCCATGTTGCAACGATCGCGAACAGAGCCGTGTGCCGAATTGTTTAAGCCACTGATTCAAAACACCGCCTTCCGGAGAGTTTTCCGGAATCTAATACACTCTAGTTTCGCTCGGTGGACACATGTAACGAAGAGAGGGTGTTACGCATACCGGCTTTTTCGCCACCCAGGGGTAATTTGAAGCACGACAATCTAGGAGTATCGGTTTAAATTTCGGGGAATGTTTCGCAAAAGCACGTATTTGAGGCCAGGTAAGCGGGCGTACCTGCCTCTACGTTAATACTGGAATGGTCGTTTCCATGCATATGCAGGTAGACGTCAGGTAAGGGAGCAGACCGCTGTCAATCCTTACGTGACAAAAGAACGGCCTAAACATCGCTTTTCAGTTATGCGAATGTTCAGGGTGGCCCTTTGTCTAGTTCAAATTTTCTTTGTATTCGATGCTGAGAAATGTTCCTGAATACGTTATGCACAGATATACTTTAATCAGCTTTAAAGCAGTCTTTTGCGAAGTATTTCAAAACGATGTCGAGTTTGAAATCGTATGCTAGAATGTTTTATATGTTCGTCAGTGAGTCACGATCCCTAAACGACGCACAAAGGAGAACAAGTCTTACCTTTCCTTTGGCCTCTTATTACTTACGGCACGAATGAGGATCATGAAAGTGGAACAAGAATTTGATACTGAAGTGTTGATTGTGAAGTAAAAGTAAACAAGATGAAACATAATCGCGCAGTGGAGACTAGAATGCAACAATTCCTGCAAGCGTTTACTAATAGTAACTGTGAATAGTGATTTCCTTTACGAAATCATTACCTCGTCGTTTCGACCATTCTCCCCTTTGCCGGACTAGTACTTTCTATTTCATTGCCGTACCAGCGTCGTCAAAGCGCACAAGAACACAACGCGCACGAGGTGTACGGAAGCGGAATGAAGATGAATGATTGTACATGTACGCTCCGCGCGCCGCCGAGAGATATCCGCGTTGATCGCCCGCAGCCGCGCCGAAGCATGAGCAAAGAGCAACTCCTGAGCGCTGCGGCGCGTGGCGCGCGCGACGGTCGTTTCGTCGGCGCTGCTGCCGCCGACGTCACCGGCACCCCGGCCAATGGCGATGAGGGAGGGCCCAACCACTTTTTCTCAACAAGGGGGAGACGGAGGCAGTCGGCCGTGCATGGAGGTTCGTTTTACCAACTAAATTTACCTTCTTAGTTATTTAATCAGACTTGACTGCACTAGATAAAGCTTCTCTGAACATCTGAATTAATTTTTAAATGCGTTGATCTGCAGGGGATCTGTTTCTTTATTGCCCAGTGTGGACCCTTTAGTAACGACGGCCCCCCCGTGGATGTAGTCGGAAAGCTCCCTCGGGCCTCAGCTGATATTGGAGCGATGGGCGCAGAAGCTGTGGATTACCGGCTCGGATACGCAACGAGAATGGAGTGCTCGTAAGCGGGCGATCGAAGGCGGACCGTCTTCCTTTGTCTGGCTGTCGAGCGCTTCGAACCCTCCCCGGAAACGCACAAGAAGCTTCCTCGACCTCCAAGTTTAGGATTTCAAGCCGAGTGTGGAGTCAGTGCTGTGTGAATAGTGCGAGGCCCTCGCAGTGCGAAGCTCTCTCGCGTCGTCTGCTGTCAGGTGAAAATACTTCGGCTGCTCGCACCGACGTAGAGAAGCAAGTTCTTTTTCGGGTTTCTCTCACTCAGCAATCCGGCTTGAAATGCTCAGTTATCTGACGCATAAGCTTCGGACACCGGAACTGAATGGCAGTAGCGCATTTCACACGAAGGTAAGTCGCCTCCTGTCTCATTTTTGATTCCTTGACTGCCGGCTGTCGCAGGGAGCCGGCGTCGCCGGCGCTAGGCCTAGCTCCTCGGAATCATGGCTGACAGGTAGAATTTCGCGCCGGATTAAGCTACCTAGGCTGCTCGAGGGACCCTTTTCATAGTTGCACACGAATCTTCGATTATTAACGAATGATCATGGGTGGTAACCAGGCGCCCTGCACTGCTATTCGCTGCATTGTGTGCGGGGTGATGGCGTGGACTGCCGTTCCGCTTGCCGGTGTTTTCACGTAAGTCTGTGTTGGACTGGTGATTTTCCCGGGCTGCTTTTTCTTAGGTTAGCTCCTTGTTGCTAGCTTAGCGATCTCAGCGGTGACATTTACTGGGCTTTGACTATTTTTGGGTTGCGATCTGGATCTCAGCGAACCAATTTTCAGGTCAGGCCCGCCCGTCCTTTGTGTTCGGAGCCGCTGACGTTGCCGACCGTCAACATTGGATTTCGGCTCCTTCGTTAGCGGCGCACATAGCGTGACTAAAAATCTCAGGTAGCGTAATAAAAGAAGGGATGTGTACAAAACTCCTCGCTCTACACTTTAATGTTCTGGCTTTGCGTTTCTCGTAGTTCCGGTGGCTAACAATGCGGTGGGGTGGCCGGTCGGACCACTTTTCCAGCTTTGAAGGTATCCCTGAATTCCCGGCACTTTCTTGGTGAAAGCCCGGCTGATTCGCAGTGCCTGCGTGTGTGTCGTGTCGATCTGAGGGAAATATCGTTGCGTTTGGTTTAGACGGATTCTTTTTTTTTTCGTCGCCATTTTCAAAACGTTCGCTTTTCAATGTGTAATCTCGCCAGGTCATCTGTTCCGTCTCTACGTACACTACCACCTTGGCTTCGTGCGCATTGTTTCTGGAGGCTCTGCAAATCAGTACAGT
>JAJIZL010002902.1:8563-22160 GCA_023969395.1 Amblyomma maculatum
GTCAACAGACTGTCTGTTCCTTTAACAGGTAATTCGTTTGTAATCCACGAGTCACTTCTGCCGTTGGCCTCGTTAACTAATTGAGGGGATCAACTGTACAGCATGATCAACGATCAAGATGGGCATAATGGAACGGTGGTTCTGAAAATTAATGTATATTCAATGGTTTCGTAAACGAGCAGCAGGTCACGATAGGTCGAGAGGCGTTGAAAATGGCAAGGGAATACGTCTATACTCAAGACAGATATAGTGACCCAGATCACTACGAGAGGAGGAAATTAACTAGAATAACAAGAAGAGATTCAGCACATTGTATAGGTACTCTGAGGTTATAAATGAGGGTCAACCAGTATAACTGAAGAGAAAGGTATATAAGAGCAGTATCTTATAAATTATATAAGTACTCATTTTGCGGGGCAGATACTTGAAGGCTATAGAGGAAGGGGTTAAGATTAAATTCGGCGAATGCTGTGAGATATGCAACGGATAACGATAGGTTTACCGTAAAGAGACATGGCGCATGCCCGGGAACGAAAGCGAACTAGTGGTATTCTGATCGGAATCTGTAACAAGTGGGTATCGGTAGGCGGGCATGTAATGCAAAGGCAAGATAACCGGTGGCCGCTAAGGGTGATTGGCGATTCTAAGACGAGACAAATGTAGCAGTGGTCGGCAGAAAGTTAATTATACAGATGCCACTAAGAATCTCTTCGAGAATAAGGTCGCCCCGTTGCAGGCACTGGAGTTGGAAAGCTATAGAGGTCTCTGCCCAATAAGCGTAGTCAGGATTACGACTGTATTTAAAAGGAGCACATTGAAAGAGTGGACTATACTTAGTAGCATATGACTGCATGCAGAGGGAACAGCTCGGACCAATACGTATCCAAGCTAAGGAACCAGGAAGTCGCATTGTTATCGCAGCTTGATTATGAAGTGCAGGAAGAGAGCGATTGGTGTCATCATACCTACAAAGTCACTCCCACCGCGGCACATTTACATTCCCACCACCAAATGAAAAGAGGTAGACGCGAAAAAGGGCGGGTCCAAAATATTTTTTTCTAGAACAGCCTTGCTAAATCAAAGCCACATCAAAGCCGTCCCCTCTTGCTCTCCTAGAAGGCTCCGGCGATACATAGTGAGTACAGCGAGCTCTTATTACCCCGACTCTGCTCTTGCTATAGAATCAGACCGACAATTTTAGGTATGATACATCCACTAGTGGCAGCTGCGTCAGTATAATATTTCATATTGAAGTTGAAGTTGAAGTTTATTTGCGTCATATCACATCATATCACATACAATGTGTATATGACACTGAAAGCGCGAGGAAAAAGGTGTCTCAAGGACACCTTGACAAAGCCCCACGCTCCCATAGTGGCATCACGCAACAGTTGCAAAACAGCTCTTTCACAAAATAAAAACAATAAAAATGCAACAATAAAACAGCAATAACAGTATTAATGCATTACTGCGCAACAGAGTCAAACGGAAAGGATTAGCCGAAACTGGCCAAATAAGTGAAAACATAGACAAACAATTTACAGAGAGTGCGCACAACACTGCTGAAAAAAATACAAAGCAAACAAAATAACATATTGTCTTTAATTTTTATTGTTGAAGGAGTTACTGATAATGGTACGTATTGATTTGAAGCTAAATGTATTGAGGTGAATGTTTTTTGGCCGTGAAGCCAATTAAGTTGGTTTTCAAACCAACCAATTAAGTAACCTTGGTAATCTGTTTTCGATTATTTGTTATCCATATGTTGCTCTATATGTTTTTACTCGCCATGGCTCGCTATATGACCTCTAAAATCTAAAGATGACCTCTAAGACATCCGTCATTAGTCGCCAGTTTCTAAAAAGCAATACACATCTCCAGCCTGGGCTCGGCGAGTTGATTTAGAGATCCTCTCCGTGCCGACAGCTCGTGAACGCATTCGCTGACACGTGCTCGGAATGCATCCATGTTATCGCCTCCTTTTACGGTATAGTGACAGCCGCATTGTTCGACAAAAAAAATACTCTTTTGTTTTACAAGGACTACATTCCTTTGGTACGTGTACGGGGCGTCCGCATTTCTATCTAAAATTAGATACTTACGCATGCGTCATGCGTTCACCGGTTTCACGCCATAGAAAGACGAAAACTCGGCCTTTTAATTAATGCGGATCAAAATTTGGTGGTCTCATCGTAAATGGGTGAAACTGAGCCCGAGGCACGATGGGAAAACTTCGGGTAGCGTGTCAGACACGAAGAAGGCCGTAGAAAACATAATAAAATACATTGGTGATGGCATTCGATACTTAGTACCATTAGGCGAGGACGTTGTGCACTTTAATAACTACATTGCTCCTCGCAGTCGCGGAAGCAAGATATTGTATTCTTTTTTATCCTCGCTATCTCCTTCTTGGATTACATATGACTCAATCCCCCCCACCCCCCCCCCCCCCCCCCCCCCCCCTCTATTTCTTCCCCTCTTCGGGCTCGTACATGACTGTACAAGGTATTGAAAAAAAGAAAAACTTTATTCGAATAGCCATTATTTCTCCTACCGGCTCGAGTGCGCATAACACTTACGCGTGGACTTCGCTACGAGTTTTATCAGCGGCGTTTATCTACAAGGCAAATTTCGTGCCTCTTATGTTTGAGCACCAAGTTGCCGTTGGGCACGTAACACTCCAGGATAGAGCGACGAGATAAGGCGCCTCGCGATGTAGCTATAGCGCGGAGGTGGTTGGTACGGTAGGGCGTGTCACATTCACAGCGGAGCATAGCGGCACTGACGAAATGGTAATAACACTGAGACAGCAGTGAAGACAGGCGATGGAAACCTGGGTAAATATGTCCTTGAAGAAAGGAAGATGATTAGGCTCAGAAGGATGCGTAATACCACGACAGGAATACCGATAATTGCCTTAGTTGCGAGATGGATATCAGTCATAGGTGGATGAAATAACGGAAAAAAGAAAACCTGCCATGTGCTGCAGGACATCACAAGAAAAGCTGCGATTGAATGTTTTAAAGCATATTTGTGATATCGTGTAGCGCATGGTCAGCGGAATGGAGAGAGAGGGATAGGAATAGAGAGAGAGAGAGTGGAGATGATGATGATGATGATGAGGAGGAGGAGGAGGAGAAGGGATGAGGAGGAGGAGGGGGGGTGATGAGCAGGAGGAGAAGTGGCTTTTTGCACGGACTTTCTCAGTGGCCGAATAAAATCGCTCGGTAGAGAGCCCCGTTTTTTTTTTTTTTTTATGCAGTATACATGCGTGCATTTTTTGGTCCAAAATTTTACACTCTAATTCCAATGCATACCAGCGTGAAGTATCGTCCAAGAAAGAATTTGAGTCTAAGAAAGAATTGTGATAATTCGCCGTCTCAATTATGACTCCGTCGCCGCCGAAAGTGGTAGATGATTACACCGTCGATGCCCACCTCCTCACATGTTCGGCTACGCAAGCGCTCAATTCGTCAACTCCAATCCCCACTTGCGTGACATCGGTGAGATATGCCCCCTTTGTTGGCCGTGTATTGCTACTTGTAGTAGCAGCAGTAGTAATAGTAGTACTTGTAGTAGCAGCAGTAGTAATAGTAGTATTGTAGTAGCAGCCGTAGTAATAGTAGTAGTAGTAGTAAGAGACGTTATGTGAAAAGCCTTCCAGAGGCAAGACGAAAGACGAAAGTGAGTGAGTGAATAAACTTTATTGAATTAAGACAAAAACAAAGGTAACGTAAGAGGGCCCTTGGTTGAGAGCCACTAAAATGAAAAAAAGACAAAGGACGTGGTAAACATCACGAATGTCATTCTCATAGCCATAACGGCATCCCCATAGCCATTGCGGTCCAGGATATAGGGCTGCCGTAGTGGGAGACCCCGGAAATTTTAAAACACCTGGGGTTCTTTAACGTACACTGACATTACACTGGCGCCTGCGTATAATATATGTTTTGTCCTCCTCCTCCTCCATCGAAAAGCGGCCGCCGAAGTCGAGATTCAATTATGAATCCTTGGATACAGAATCCGAGCGCTCTAACCACTTAGCCATGGGGGAGGGGGGTACCTTAATTACACACAGAGGTGACCTTTGGAGGCATAAATGTGTCGTAATCATCTTATGTTTGTTTACAACAGTGGTTTAATACTTCGGCGACGCAGCGACTGGTGAGAGTACTGCACCGAAGGTGACCTGGGGCAATAAGTTATTTGCTGCACGTCAACCTGTGAGCTAGCTCTTGCGATACGTCAGTCTACGAGGCATTAAACGCTATGGCGCTGTATATCGAAGACCGCACTTAAGGAAGAAAGTGCGAGCACTGCTCGTGCGGTGTGCCAGCAGCTTACCGGAGCCCGACAATCGGTTCATCATGTCCACAACAAACAAACAAACAAACACGACGGTCATCGAAGGGAGGACCATCACGGTCTCAACCAATGTCATTGCTTATTTCTGAATAGAGAACGCATCTAAGGTACTCAAACATCGGAAATAAAATTATTAGTATCGGCACTATTCCCTGTACTACAAAGCTATTATGGCATGCTGCCAATTCATGGCGCCCAAGAGGATGAAATTCCAGGAAGCGTATATAGGAAGTGGTGCTAGAATTGTGCGAAGTTTTCTTGTGCCCAGCTGACGAGCCAAACTTCGCTCTAAAGACGAAGGCAAGGCTTTCTCTGAAGTTAAGTTTCTCAGGCTAGGCATTAGAGACAGAAAGCCGTGTCTACGAAAGTATGTTTTCTAAAAAGCAACCAAAAGTTGACTTTGCGATCTCGAAATTTCCCCAGTGCGCCGCTACGTCAGTC
The DNA here is from genome assembly GCA_023969395.1 of Amblyomma maculatum. NCBI lineage: Eukaryota > Metazoa > Arthropoda > Arachnida > Ixodida > Ixodidae > Amblyomma > Amblyomma maculatum. Next base: position 13,370 of record JAJIZL010002902.1, read on the forward strand.
ACTTTCTTGCAAGTTCTCGCCGTCGCGATCCTGCGCTGGAAAGGTAAGCGCCTTTATAAGCTTGGCGACCGAGGGAAAACTCGCAGTAACGAAACCAGGTCTGCGCGATGGGAGTTCCTGAGTCTTAATCGAGAAAAAGGAAAGTCCTGTGATGGAAAACGGGGGAGGGGGGACAGAAGGGAGCGTATCTCGAAACGACAAATAAAAAACGAAACAAAAGCAGCAGAAATCTGCGGGAGTGAAATGCAGCCAAGTGTACTCGGAGCAGTGGTAATCTCCAGGTTTCTGCCGACTCGGCTGGAATATTCTCTCTTCCCACTTTTATTCCTTGGGAAAGTCGCAAAAGCGGGACCGAGATGTGAAGAGGTTAGAGCCGGAGCAGACGCGTTGCCGCCCACCGGCACAAAGCGGAGACGAGATTTTTTTTTTTTTTTTTTTCCGGGGAAGAATAAAATATAAATTTAGCGGTAAAAGGGGCGACCAGGAAGTGCACAAGCGTGTGCGCGTACTTGACAGAATGGGGAAAAAAGGAAAAAGGAAGCCATCAAAATGAGGGAGTCCAACGGCGAGTCTAAGACTAAGCAGTGCAGTTTGAGGAAGAGATAAAGCTGCCTTCTATACGAGAACTGGGTGTAAACCAGAAAAAAGCAAAGCGAAAGAGTGAGAGGGAGAAAACGTAGTAGGACAAAGAGACTAAAAAAAAAAAGTGGGAGGGGGGGGGGGGGGTCTGCAAAGGGAAGAGAAAACGGTAGAGGCGATGAGTGGGGCGCGACGCTGTTTTCTCGCCTTCCGGAACCTTACGCAACGCATTCTTGTTTCCCTTTTCTTCCTGCCCCGCTATCTCCTTCATTGTTTCCCTGTTCAGCAATGCTCGGCAGCCTCCCTTCCCGTTTTTTCTTCCTTGCTCTCCCTTGTGTCTAGAAACACGTGCTTTTTTCTATCCCTTCAGTCTCCTCGGATCAGGCCTAGCCCTGTGCCTCTACTGTGCGCGCGGCACGGTTGTGTGCGGCTGAGGAAAGTGCGGGGACGGGGGGAAGGGGCGTCTGTTGTGCGTGCGTATGCAGTAAGAGTCCGGGGATATCAAGCGCTATGGGCTTTTCTTCTGACCGTATTCTTCCCTGCGTGCAGCTTCCTGCAGTTAGCGTGCACGTATAGTGACGCGGCTGCTTGCCCCTATACTGCACCACTCCATGGAGCAAACAAAAGTGCTGATTCTGCACGGCTTGCGGGCGAGATTGACCGTAGACGAGGCAAGGGAGGGAGTGGAGGGTGCCCGGGATATACAGGGACTGCAGAGATAGGGTTTTCCAGGATTCAGGGCTGCTGAAGCGAGGAGGAACGGGAAGGATCTACAAAGGCGACTGGCACTTCTCGATTGAAGATTGCTCGTTGTCAGGACGCTAGGGGAAAAAAAAATAAAGGAAGTAGTGTGGGGCCTTACGCTTCTCGCCAAACGCGGCCGAAAACTCAGCTCCAAGGTCAAGTCAAATGATATAAGAAATGTTCACTTAATTTTCTCGCAGAATGAGGTGCAGAATCTGCACCAGGAACGGGGGTGAGTTGCCTGATTGCGGCCGTGACTATCGCATTGATCACGAGCTAGGGCTAATTCATTTAAAATGACTCTTCGTATAGAGCTACTGCAGTTAACCTTTCCCCTATGATGCCGCAACGGGAAGTCTAAACGTACGGAAGGTACGGAGACGCCCCCTCCGCTCTCTGTACAAAAGCGGAACGGGAAAAACATCAATTTTAGCAAGAATGAGAGCGCAGGGCACTCTGCTATGGAGGGGAAACGTCACTAAAAGGCAGTAATTTCTAGCTACACGTATAGACAAGCGTCAGCCCGTGACGTCAGCGGAGATTCGGTGGCGCTGGCGACAGTAGTGACTTTCGTTGTGTAGGCAAAAGCGCGGGCCGTCTGCATTGGATGCGCGGCGATTGCTGTGTTTTCGGGCATAATTCCCAATATTTCTACGAGCTGTGGTGCGGTTGATTGCGCCACGAGGCACAAAAAGCAAAATGGCACTTGTTTTAACATGTTTCTTGCGGTAGAATAAAGATGAGAGCGAAGGGCAGCGGCATTGAGCGCGACAAGTAGACTTCGGTGACGGATTGCCTTCGCGGCTAACATATATATGCGTTGCAGTTCTTCACCGAAACTAGATCAGTTCGTTTGCAACCCTTAATTAATTATCATGATTGCTTTTCGGCGGCACGATGAATAGCGCAAGAACAAACGCCTGCAGCTCGTGCCCATTTTGATATGCTATTAAGTGTAAGAAGTTCAGACGCGATATATTCCGTATGCGTACGATCCCGCAGGGAAGCTGCACTGTGAGTTCTATTCACTTGCAGTACTGCCCGTGCATATGTTCACACAGAAAGGACACAAACGCTGCTGTGAAGGTAATTGCAATTACTTTGAGCGCGGTCACTCCAGTACGATATTGCTGGCTATAACAGGCCCGGACCTGTAAAGATAGCTTTTCTCTGTTTGTACTTTCACGAGTTTCAACCAGTATCTTCATCACCAGTTCTATAGTATACATTGTTATGATCCGGGCAGTCCCGCAGCATTATTTCTCATTTCTAAATTTTATTTTTGGAGGTCATTATAAGATCCTGACGAACGAATTAAATATCCACATACAATCTAGCTCTGATCGAGCAGGGTATTTAAGTATATATGGTACATGGAGTTCAATGTCTCAAAGAGGAATCGACTATGAGGGGTGCAAAATAAGCAGAATAAGATGATGCGCATTTGAATAAAAAATTTCCATGTATATTAAAAAAAAAGCTCAGCAGATCACTCAAATTTCGCTGCAAGCGATCGTGGAGAACGTTTCATCTGCACTCATGCGTCTCTCCTATAGAGCAAAGCGAACAAAATGAGAGCTTTCGTACTGGCATACATGTACATATTAACCTGTGAATGACCTTGCTACATCTGTAAGATGAGATAGACGTCAACGTCTTTTTTATCGGGCAGGCGAAAACAAGTTGGCAGTGCACTTTGCCAACATGTTAAAAATATCTAAAAGATTGAGTTCTTTTTAGATACGAAATTCTATGACTTAAGTTGCCGGTAAAGTGAGCTAGAAATGTGATTTCTAGTTTACTTTATATAGTTGCCGATAATATTGTTCTTTAGAGTGAGTGCTTGAAGCAACAGAAAGGCAGTCAATAGATTCGTCATATGAAAAACACACTTCCAGTCATTTATATTCTCGTCCTCCTTGCATGCGCTAGGAATAGGCCTGGGAGTTGAACAGGGTGAACTATTAGTCTTTCTTATACATTACGCTTTCTCGTTTTTATTTAACTTAATCACTCACGGCCGTCGCCTACGTACCGCAGCCGCGCGCTGTTGAGGCCACGGAGAAGGAAGCCAATGCAGCGCTCTTCGCCAAGTAACTCTAGCTGTAATCGGCTGATAATGTGCGGAAATACTTTCTAGGCATAAACCAATCTATTTCTACGTATAAGCGAAGCTTACGTTTCAATATATTTGCACGCGCGAAGTGGTTTCGAAGGCAGCGTCGCTTTGCGCAGTGTAGGCACGCCGCGCTTTTGCCTACACCCAATGTCGCTGCCGATCGCAGCGCCACCTTTGTTTACAAACATGACGCTTGTCTATACAATTTTGCCGGGAAACATGTGTAGCTAGAAAATGCTCCCCCCTCTCTCCCCTTGCGCTTTCTGAAAGTAAAATGCACCGGAGTGTGCGGAGCGATACGGAAAATAAAAACAGCTCTGTATTATTTTGCAGTGGAGTTTTTTATCACGCAGCAGCACGAAGAATGGCACGCTTATGAAGCTTAAATTGTGTGCAGATTAATAACTGCACTTAAAGAAACAAAAAAAACAAGCAAAGAAAAGCGCTTCAAAGCGAGCACTCAAAGTCCGGCCATCTTTCTCCGCTGCGCCCGACCGAGAGAATAAAGTCGACCCCATTCGATATAGAGCGCCCGTATACAATGCGCACATTACAAAAAAAAAAAAAAAAAAATGGAGGAGAACTTGGAGAATTCACGCAGACACAAGGTGGCTAGAATTTTCTACTGCGCCGCATACAATGTATCGATCCGATAAAGGAAGACCCCACGCCGGTTACACCATGTGGCACTAGATGGCGCGGTGTGCTTGCCCATCCTCTGGCCGAGGTTCAAACCCGTTCTATTCCTTGGCTCCGGTCGGATGAGGGCTCGGAGCGCCAGTGTGCGAAGAGGGCGGAAGGTGGCGGGAGTGGTCGGCGTTTCTTGTTCAATCGTTGCTGAGGTCCTTAGGCTATGCGCGTGCAGAAATGCGAAAGCGGTGGGAATGGAGTCTGTCATTACTGCAATGAGCAATTCAATAAGTGATGTAAACAGTTTCGAGGTTTAGGCTGCAAAGATCGAACTAATTAACATTGATCCGACTTCGAGTGTTCTTTTAGTCCTTTTCATCATACATCGTCTCTTCCCTTGATGATCTTAAGGTCGCGCTATAGTTCGTGACCTTGAAAATTTCAACAACACGTGTACGCTCACATGCAGTGTGCACATGTTACCAGGAGCTGCGCAAATTGTAACGATGAATGAAGTGAAAACAAATTGGGGTTTTAGTTCATCTTGATACATCGCGGACGTGGTCTACCACTCTCTTGGTTTAAAGCACGTGTCGGGTATGGACATTCCTGTGCCCTGCTTTCGATTCCTCAGCGAGATGAATCGCTCCTTACTACAGGCATTTCTTTAGATGGTCTCATTACTTTGTGGGGTACGCAACTATTATGCCTGCTGTAGCCATAGCATCATCGTTGCTGAATCCTCGAAGCTGAAAAACGTTGCTACACCTATCTTGACACCACTGCAGCATTAACCCCCTTAAGTCCATGACAGACCTAACGGAATGACCAGAAACCCTTTTAGTTCCAGACGCGCAGCTGCCTAACGGCATGGCTTGCAACTGCGCTGCTCCTCAGGTTTCGTCAGACGTGTCGTCACGATGGTCCTGTCACCCGCTCGTCCCACGTGGCTCGTGGCGCGTGTGCAACTTTGGATAGAGGCGCTCATTATGCAGCTGAATTTTTTCTCCAAACAGCGTTTTAATCCAACCTCCAGTGTCCTACCGTGCATTCAGCTGACAGAGTTATCTTTTTCTTTTAACCCACGTGTCGCTGGGCTATTACGTATTCATTTATGCCCGCTTCTCGGTACGCGGCGTTCGATGAAAGAATCGCCGAACAAGAGCGGCGGGGCTATGATGTGAGGAGCCCCTATAGCGTGCGCGCAGCGGTCTCTCCGCATAACGCGGTCCAAGCTGTGCACGGTATTACGCGGAGTGTAGTGTGAAAGCTTTGCGCAACACTTCATGCGTTGCGCAAGAACCTCCGTTCTCTTGATAATCATGCACAGCAGCCAGGTTTTATTATCGAAAAAGAGCCCACCTCATTGTGTAGTCGGTCGACCTGTTCGATCATCCCTTTATCGTTTATTCGTGTCCACGGGAGCTCTCTTCTGTCGCGAGGCGCTGCTTCTAGCGCGCAAGGGGTCAGCAGCAGTTTTGAACGTGATATACCGAGGGCAAGGCAGTTCTGCATCACCGCCGATCGATCCCCGGCATATATACGGGCCTAGACTCGCACACGATACGGAGAAGCACTCTCCTCTGTCGCCTGTCCCTGCGTGAGAGGACGGTTGGAAGGCGCCGAGGCAGAGGAGGTCAATTGGCTCACACGCCGTGGTGAAAGCTTTCAACGTACACTACATACTACACGCTTTGAAACGGTCGTGAGCGGCTGCACTGGCTGATTACATATTCATGACGATCAAATCTCTCGCTGGTCCATCTCTTACCCTACAGCTTCTACGGCACTTTCCATGCAATACTGCCAGCTTGACTACGAGTGTGCCTCATTTCGTAAATACTTTCTCCTATTTGTCTTGCTTCGATTTTCATATTGTAACTCTCGAAATGACGCGGTTCTGGACGTGTGTGACTTTTCGAAAGCATGCGAAGGTCGTGATCGAGCACGGGGCTCGAGTTGCGATATGCGGGCATGTCCACCGTATTTGAGAGGCAGGCCGAACGCTATGTTGCAACGATCGCGAACAGAGCCGTGTGCCGAATTGTTTAAGCCACTGATTCAAAACACCGCCTTCCGGAGAGTTTTCCGGAATCTAATACACTCTAGTTTCGCTCGGTGGACACATGTAACGAAGAGAGGGTGTTACGCATACCGGCTTTTTCGCCACCCAGGGGTAATTTGAAGCACGACAATCTAGGAGTATCGGTTTAAATTTCGGGGAATGTTTCGCAAAAGCACGTATTTGAGGCCAGGTAAGCGGGCGTACCTGCCTCTACGTTAATACTGGAATGGTCGTTTCCATGCATATGCAGGTAGACGTCAGGTAAGGGAGCAGACCGCTGTCAATCCTTACGTGACAAAAGAACGGCCTAAACATCGCTTTTCAGTTATGCGAATGTTCAGGGTGGCCCTTTGTCTAGTTCAAATTTTCTTTGTATTCGATGCTGAGAAATGTTCCTGAATACGTTATGCACAGATATACTTTAATCAGCTTTAAAGCAGTCTTTTGCGAAGTATTTCAAAACGATGTCGAGTTTGAAATCGTATGCTAGAATGTTTTATATGTTCGTCAGTGAGTCACGATCCCTAAACGACGCACAAAGGAGAACAAGTCTTACCTTTCCTTTGGCCTCTTATTACTTACGGCACGAATGAGGATCATGAAAGTGGAACAAGAATTTGATACTGAAGTGTTGATTGTGAAGTAAAAGTAAACAAGATGAAACATAATCGCGCAGTGGAGACAAGAATGCAAGAATTCCTGCAAGCGTTTACTAATAGTAACTGTGAATAGTGATTTCCTTTACGAAATCATTACATCGTCGTTTCGACCATTCTCCCCTTTGCCGGACTAGTACTTTCTATTTCATTGCCGTACCAGCGTCGTCAAAGCGCACAAGAACACAACGCGCACGAGGTGTACGGAAGCGGAATGAAGATGAATGATTGTACATGTACGCTACGCGCGCCGCCGAGAGATGTCCGCGTTGATCGCCCGCAGCCGCGCCGAAGCATGAGCAAAGAGCAACTCCTGAGCGCTGCGGCGCGTGGCGCGCGCGACGGTCGTTTCGTCGGCGCTGCTGCCGCCGACGTCACCGGCACCCCGGCCAATGGCGATGAGGGAGGGCCCAACCACTTTTTCTCAACAAGGGGGAGACGGAGGCAGTCGGCCGTGCATGGAGGTTCGTTTTACCAACTAAATTTACCTTCTTAGTTATTTAATCAGACTTGACTGCACTAGATAAAGCTTCTCTGAACATCTGAATTAATTTTTAAATGCGTTGATCTGCAGGGGATCTGTTTCTTTATTGCCCAGTGTGGACCCTTTAGTAACGACGGCCCCCCCGTGGATGTAGTCGGAAAGCTCCCTCGGGCCTCAGCTGATATTGGAGCGATGGGCGCAGAAGCTGTGGATTACCGGCTCGGATACGCAACGAGAATGGAGTGCTCGTAAGCGGGCGATCGAAGGCGGACCGTCTTCCTTTGTCTGGCTGTCGAGCGCTTCGAACCCTCCCCGGAAACGCACAAGAAGCTTCCTCGACCTCCAAGTTTAGGATTTCAAGCCGAGTGTGGAGTCAGTGCTGTGTGAATAGTGCGAGGCCCTCGCAGTGCGAAGCTCTCTCGCGTCGTCTGCTGTCAGGTGAAAATACTTCGGCTGCTCGCACCGACGTAGAGAAGCAAGTTCTTTTTCGGGTTTCTCTCACTCAGCAATCCGGCTTGAAATGCTCAGTTATCTGACGCATAAGCTTCGGACACCGGAACTGAATGGCAGTAGCGCATTTCACACGAAGGTAAGTCGCCTCCTGTCTCATTTTTGATTCCTTGACTGCCGGCTGTCGCAGGGAGCCGGCGTCGCCGGCGCTAGGCCTAGCTCCTCGGAATCATGGCTGACAGGTAGAATTTCGCGCCGGATTAAGCTACCTAGGCTGCTCGAGGGACCCTTTTCATAGTTGCACACGAATCTTCGATTATTAACGAATGATCATGGGTGGTAACCAGGCGCCCTGCACTGCTATTCGCTGCATTGTGTGCGGGGTGATGGCGTGGACTGCCGTTCCGCTTGCCGGTGTTTTCACGTAAGTCTGTGTTGGACTGGTGATTTTCCCGGGCTGCTTTTTCTTAGGTTAGCTCCTTGTTGCTAGCTTAGCGATCTCAGCGGTGACATTTACTGGGCTTTGACTATTTTTGGGTTGCGATCTGGATCTCAGCGAACCAATTTTCAGGTCAGGCCCGCCCGTCCTTTGTGTTCGGAGCCGCTGACGTTGCCGACCGTCAACATTGGATTTCGGCTCCTTCGTTAGCGGCGCACATAGCGTGACTAAAAATCTCAGGTAGCGTAATAAAAGAAGGGATGTGTACAAAACTCCTCGCTCTACACTTTAATGTTCTGGCTTTGCGTTTTTCGTAGTTCCGGTGGCTAACAATGCGGTGGGGTGGCCGGTCGGACCACTTTTCCAGCTTTGAAGGTATCCCTGAATTCCCGGCACTTTCTTGGTGAAAGCCCGGCTGATTCGCAGTGCCTGCGTGTGTGTCGTGTCGATCTGAGGGAAATATCGTTGCGTTTGGTTTAGACGGATTCTTTTTTTTTTCGTCGCCATTTTCAAAACGTTCGCTTTTCAATGTGTAATCTCGCCAGGTCATCTGTTCCGTCTCTACGTACACTACCACCTTGGCTTCGTGCGCATTGTTTCTGGAGGCTCTGCAAATCAGTACAGT
>JAJIZL010002907.1:0-35091 GCA_023969395.1 Amblyomma maculatum
TGCTTGTAATAGTGGTTTTATATGGCTTTTAACCCTTTCAATACTTTTGTAAACTCTTGTCGCACCAGAACCCTTTGACCAAGGTAGAGATTTTAAATGAACAAATGTAACCTTGAATAAAGTTTTGTTTAAAGCCGAGAATGCCGAGACGAAGATTGTTTGTTCATATACGGTGTACATAAATAATACAGAAGCAGATTTCAGAGCTCAAGGCAGAATCGGCGCCTGCTATAGTGGAATGTATAAACCTATGTGCAAGATATCAGAGCAGGAAATGTAGTCAAAGGAAAACAAAAACAGCGCGGATAATATTGTCACGTAGTGGTGACAAGCACGGTAGCCGCAAATGGCACCGGCGTGGCACTAATAAAATTTTTACTGGGCTAAGTTGCGTTAGCAAAATAACTTCTATTCGTTTTATTTATTGATTTACAATACTGTCAGCCCTTGCGGGCTGTTGCAGGGGGAGCATGTCAAAATAGGAAGAAGGTGACAGCAACAGGTAAAAAATAAATAAATAATACAAGACATGCAAGGATGATACGATAAGAATACCTGTAGACAAGCAGGGAATTGACATAAAATGAAGCATAATTCTCATTTAACACATGTTTCAAATTTCTGTGCAAAATCCTCGGTTGATTTAGTGCAAACAAATAATTGCGGGTGAATTTTATTCAAATCTATTACTGTTCTGGAGAGAAAAGAATATTAAAATCATCAAGTCTTGGTGTGTGGGTCATAACTGCAATTGAGTGATTAATACGAGGCGATAGTCAGGAGATCGAAATTGCGAACCAGGCTGGACGTTTAATTTGCCGTTATACAGTTGGCAAAAAAAACTTTAGCGGGATTATTTTTCTTCTATTGCTTAGTTCTGAGAGCTACCTAAAGCAAGCATAGCTGTTACCGACTGGTGTCCGGTGGTACGCTGAAAAAAATAAATCTGACAAGTCTTTGTAGCCGTTCTAATTTATCAATTAGGTACTGCTGATAGGTGTCTCTGATTACGGCTGCATGCTTTAACGATGGACGGATGATAGTGTTATATGCATTAAGGTTAACATCAAGGTTAGCATTCCTATGTTTTCGTTTTAGGAACTCGACTTTTTTTTTGCCCCAAATCACACATTCGGTTTACATGTTCACTCCAGTTTAGATTGCTAGTGATTGTTACGAAGAGGTACTTCCCTTTGTGAAGTGTTTTATTTAGGTGTTATTGATGGCTAATGGGAAAACTTGATGCTGTTTCTTATTAGTAAGGGTCATGTAAATATCTTTACAAGATTAGGACACATTCCCCTATGAAGACACCAACTGTGAATCTTTCTCAGGGACTCATTTAACAGAACTTGATCGTAAAGATTTTTAACGCGACAAAATAAACAATGGCCGGCGCACAGTCATATTTTGACAGAGGGATGTATGTCCTTTCTAATATAATTAATATTCATACGCGGCAAAAGGCTAGTACCGCAACAAGGGAAACCACAACAGGTGACGGGAGCCGTAGGTGTTCAGGCAAGCACCAACCGTTTCTTCAGCTTCGTCGTCTATCGCTCTGTAGTCCACCGTCGTCCTCTTCAGTGGCATATACGTAACATTACCCCGGCATGAAAATCACAGTCCCGGTGCGTACTGCGTCGAGGAAGTACAGCTGGAGTTGTACGGATTCATGCGAACGGCAAGAACGATTTCTGTACGGGGCATATCGAATTGTTGGTGTGGGTGCACAGGGATGACCTCGTATGTCACGGAGGTGTCTGGCCGTAGAACGTGGTAGCGACCTGTGTAGTGCAGCAAGAGCTTTTCACAGAGCCCGATTCTATGACCGGGAGTCCAGAGCAAGACGAGAGGCCAGAGAGTATTGGACATCCTAATGAAGAGAATCATGGCGGCGTCTTTGAGAGTTTTGGACGGAAGTCAGTCCGCGGTGAGCTATAACACGGGCGGCGTCAGCTCGTGATATGGCGTCACGAACATAGGAACTTGCATTAGAGGTGGGAGGCAGTACGCTGTCAAATGGAAGAGAAGGGTCACGGCCGAACAGGGGGTGGAAGGGCGAGTAGCCCATTGTATCGTGGCGGGATGAATTATACGAAAGCTTACAAACGGTAAGGTAACATCCCAGTCACGGTGATCAGCCGATACATACATTGACAGCATGTCCTTGAGTGTGCAGGTGAGGCGTTCGGTAAGGCCGTTCGTTTTTGGATGGTAAGCGGTGGTGAAATAGTGCTTAATGGATCAGTATCGGAGAATGTCTTCGACTACTCGAGCAAGAAAGCAGCGACCACGGTCAGTGAGCAGCTGGCGTGGAGCACCATGGAGCAGGATAACGTCGTGGAGGTGAAACGCTACGACGTCAGTTGCACAGCTGGTGGGTTGAGCAGCTGGTGGGTTAACGGGGTGTAGCCACAACAATCTATTTATTTCCCGAAGCAGACAGAGGAAAAGGCTCGAGGAGATCAAGGCCAACTCAGGAAAATGGGTCTTTTTGGATGTCGATCGGCTGTAGGTATCAACTCAGGAACAAACGACTGCTTCTACCGTGGCTGACACCAGTCACAAGAAGCCAAGTAAAGACGAACAGAGCGGTAGACTCTTGTCCAAAAGATGCGCCGGCGGACGCTGTCGTACGTACGAGATATGCCAAGATGACCCGCCGTAGACACGTCGTGCAACTGCTGAAGAACGACGGCATGCGGGTGGTCGGGGATTACAAGTAGAAGCTCAGCGCTATGTGGTCGCATATTGCGTCTATATAAAGTGCCGTTGTGGAGCACATACAAAGCAAGGGTAGCATCAGGGGGATCAGTGCTCAGGCGGTTGATAATGCCGCAAAGCTTGCGATCGAAGCGCTGCTCATGACGAATGTTTGAAAGGTCAGAGATCGACAACACAAAGGGGTCATCGTCACACTCGCTTTCAGAAAGCGGATCTACCGGGTTGCGGGACAGGCAATCGGCATCAGTGTGTAGTCGGCCGGACCCGCGTCACGGAGTTACCTACGCGTGCTGGGTAAACGGGGTTGGTATGGAGGGTGAGGCCCAGTAGGGACATAAGCTCCGCCACTTTGCGTCCTCGCACCTGCTCTTTACAGTACCACCACAGCTGACTGGGGCATTGAACTCACCAAATATAAGGAGGGGGTCTCGAACCGCTGTCTTCCGCGCACGGCTAAAGATGTCTGCGAACGTCACTCGCTTTAATTTGGGGGAGCAGCATATGTTCAGTGTGTGCATGGGAGAATCTGAGTAGCAAAGGGGTAAGATTGTTAGCATAACATATTGTTACGGGGCGGCAAGCCGATGAAGAAAGGAAACAGAACATGACCAATGGCGATGGTAGATGTCGTTTAATGAATGATGGCGGACGTAGCGTGAGCGCGCCTGCCCACGCCATTGTCCGCTTCTTCTTCGCCCGTAACACTACCCGGGGCCACCGAGCAATCGTCCCGATCGGTGGACGAAGAAGTCAAAGTTGATCAGATTTGAGACATGACGGTGATCTTGTGCGGACCGGTGAAGAAAGAAGAGAAAGAAGGTAATGGCTTGCCGCCATGATGAACAATGAAGCCTGGCCCAGGAAGGTTTCGTTCAACCGGTCGCCAGGATTTGATGGCTGGGTCCTAGGTACGCATCAAACGGCACAGGCGGGGGCGATGTCTTCACGTGTACTGTTGTATCGGGTCGGTGGTTTCTTCTGGTCGGCGTTTCAGGTCGGTCGGATTCTTCGGTCAGGTCTTTCATGTGCTGTGTCTTGTGATGTTTCCTTGCGCGTGTTCGTGGCGTCTTAGGTCGGTGGGATCTTAAAGTTCGGCTGCTTGTGTTTCTTCGTGTCTTTCGGTCAGGGCGGCGGACTGGGCGGGGGTGGAGAATGGCGATGTCGCGTCGGGTCCAGCAGGCTGGGGAACAGCCAGGTGATGCGTCGTCCTAGGGAACCAGTTGCCGACGGCGCAAGATGACAGAGGGCGCCAAAATTCCGAACCAGGATGACGAGTGATGATGATGTACCCAGCGCCTCCAGCGAAATGTTACGGTGCGGCAAGCCGATGAAGACAGGAAACAGAACATGACCAATGGCGATGGTAGATGACATTTAATGAATGATGGCGGACCTAGCGCGAGCGCGCCTGCCCACGCCATTGCCCGCTTCTTCTTCTTCGCCCGTAACAATATGAATAGGGGAGAGTTATGTCTAGATCCACTTCTGTGGCCATGTATGATTTGGGTACGAGCAGACAGGACGAGAGGTCTTGCTAGAACGTCGTGCAGTTTGTCAATTTGGCCTCCGCTCCTGGATCCTGGAGGCGGCCACGCCGGACAAAGCTTCGAATGTTTCTAAGTAGAAGCGCAAGTGTGCGCGTTTTGGGCGGTTCCTGAAGCTCCTGGACCAATAGTGATTGACATGATTTGGAGGAGGAGAGGGACTGCTGCTTTGGCTGCTGTCCCTCATGAGTGATATTTAGGGAGACTGGTACACACGCTCCATGGTGCCGGCATCTGAAGTAGGGGAGAAGTTCTAGTCCTCCTTGTCGGAATTCGTAATAACTCTGGAGTATTTTGCGAGACGGGACATATTTTTAAGGTTCCCAGCTCGACGGCCTGTTCTTTGGAGATGGTACATAATGTTAAGGTGCCCAGCTTGTTGGCCAGTCCTGGGATAATCCTGCATTTATATGGACACAGTTGTTGGGACCGTTGACGAGCATCTGCGATGTGGTCCATGGCGGCTTCCAACATGTTTTGCAGTTGGGAGGCGAGACGCGCCTCCATCGAGGCCAAAGCTGCCACAAACACGGTCGGCAGTTCTGGCTTACTCTCCATGGCATCTGAGCTCTTCGGACTCTGACGCGGCTGTGAGTTTAGCTTCAAACTTTCACTTTTACCCAGCAATCACTCATTCTGTGCCCTGAGCAACTGGACGTGTTTGCCGCCCTCGGCGTCTACGCCGGGGAGCGCGCGAGGGAAGGAAGGTGAGGAGAAGATAGCAGAGGACTCAACCCTTGGCCAGCTGCTCACCTGCTTATGTGGCGGTGCGGAGGCATGGGCGCTGGCAGCGCCGTCCGCCTGAAGAAAAGAGACGCCAAGTTTACCCGCAGTGGGCGCGCCTTGCAGCTGCTGAAGAACGGTGGCATGCAGGTTGTCGGGGACTACAAGTAGAAGCTCAGCGCCATGTGGTCGCATATTTCGCCTATAAAAAGTACCGTTGTGGAGCACATACAAAGCAAGGGTAGCATCAGGGTGATCAGTGCTCGGGCGGTTGATATATGCTGCAAAGCTTGCGATCTAACCGCTGCTCATGACGAATGTTTGAAAGATGAGAGATCGACAACACATAGGGGTCATCGTCACACTCGCTTTCAGATGTCGAATCTACCGGGTTTCGAGACAGGCAATCGGCATTAGTGTGTAACCGGCCGGACCTGCGGACGACAGAAAAAGTGTATTCCTGAAGACGTAGCGCCCAACGCCCGAGACGACCAGTAGGGTCCTTCAGCGAAGATAGCCAACATAAGGCTTGGTGGTCGGTGTCGACGGAGAACGGGCAGCCAATTAAGTAAAGGTGAAACTTTGTAATGACCTACATGAGGGCTAAACACACACATTCTGTGATCTAATAAATTCCTCAGCCGCTGACAGCAGGAGACTGGCATAAGCAATGACGCGAGTGCAACCCGTCTGCTGTTGGGCGAGTATTGCAACATTATCGTGACCACTGGCGTCTGTACCTACCTCCGTTGGTGCTGAGGGGTTGAAGTGTGCTCGGACGGGCGGGGTAGTAAGGGCTGCGATTAGCGCAGAAAAGGCTTGAGATTGTTCTGGGCCCCAGCAAAATAAAACGTCGTTCTTCAGAAGAAGAGCGAGTGGACGAGCCGTCTCAGCAAAGTGGGGGACAAACCGCCGGAAATACGAGCAAAGGCCAAGAAACTACGAACATCACTAGTACAGCGGGGTGTAGGAAATGCACTTACAGCACGAATTTTGTAGGGGTCGGATTGAACGCCGCGGGCATCGACCAAGTGTCTGAGTGCCTTGCGTTTACGTCGGCTGAAGTTACACTTATTAGAATTCAGCTGAAGGCCAGCTCTTCGGAAGCCTCCAAGGATGCCATTAAAGTGATGGAGAAGGCTCTCGAAGGTCGAAGAAAAGACAATGACGCCATCGAGATAACATAAGCACGTTGTTAATTTGAAACCACGTAGAAGTGAGTCCATCACACGCTCGAATGTAGCGGGCGCATTACACAGGTTAAAAGGCAACACCTTGAATTGGTACATGACCACCGGGAGTGACGAAGACGGTATTCTCTCGGTCCCGTTCGTAAGCCGCGATCTGCCAATAACCGGAACGAAGATCAATCGAAGAGAAATAACTGGCACCGTGCAAACAGTCGAGGGCATCATCTATCCTAGAAATGAGTAAACGTCCTTTTTTTGTAACTTTAGTGAGGTGTCGGGAATCAACGCAGATACTCCAGGTATTGTCCTTTCTAACAAGCATGACTGGTGACGACCAGTGGCTGCTCGAGGGCTCTATAATGTTTCTTGCCAACATCTTGTCCCCTTCATCTTGTATGACGCGACGTTCAAAAATGGCGACTCGGTAAGGTCTTCTGTGAATTGGGCTGGCGTCTCTTTTATCAATACGATGAGTAACGAGAGATGTTTGTCCCAAGGGTCGGTTGCCAAAATCGATAATGTCACTGTACGAGGTCAGAAGGCTCGTAAATGTTTGAGCACGATCAGGACACAAGTCAGGAGCTACCATTCCTGATATGCGGGCCTCCGTAGACAGGGATGACGCATGTCGTGTCGATGCTCCAGCAGTAGGGTAAGGTAAAATTTCACTCACATTATAGTCAGACAGCGGGGTTAGTTTGGCGAGAGAAATGCCCTCAGGAAGAACTTGTACAATAAGGTTGAAGTTCAGACTGGAGAATAAGTATGGTTATTCGCTACATGCATAATATTGTGAGGGAGGGTTATGCTATGCTGCAGAGTCACATCGGTTAAGGGGAAAACAACGTAGTCGCCATCAGTAATGGAGGGAAAATGCGTCCTAAGCCCATACACAGCGGCTTCAGGTAGCAGGCGAATAAATTCAGCGGAGCGAGGACGGAGCGTTGAAGTTGCATGAGCTTGTTCATCGAGACAAAACGGCAGGTCTAGATGAAGCAGCCCAGAAAAGTCAATGAGAGCGGAGTGTGCATTTAAAAAGTCGAGGCGTAATATAACGTCTTCAGGGCAAGTGGTGAGGACTGTGAATAACACATGGATGTTGCAGCCGACAATGCTAATGCGTGCAGTGCATTGTCGAGCTGTGTTGCCATTCACAACATGAACGGTAGATGAGGTGGCTGGTGTGAGAACTTCTTGGGGCGTCGGCGGAACGAGGAACTGAGGACAGAAATGTGGGCAATAGTGTCAATAAGTGCAGAAATTGGGACTCCATGTGATTACGTCTAAGTGCGGGGTTCAGACCCGAGTTGGCATTCCAGGCAGTCCGGGTCAGTAATGCAGTGTCACTTCCGGGCGCTGCATTCGCTAGTTTCGCGAGTAGGTGCCGGCGTAGAATGGGGAGGAGCCGCGACGAGACACCGGTGAACGGGATCGATGAGCCCGTGGAGATGGAGAGCGGCTGAAACAACGAGCAGTTGGGACGGTTTCGGTGGGAGGCTCATCTGGTTGAGGAGCAAAGTGTCGAGGTCAATCATATGTGGGGCGGGGCTCCTTTGGTGGGGCAGCAAAGCGTCGCGGTCCGTAGTAATACCGATGGTCAGTGTTGTAATAGGAGCGAGGGGTGGGGAAGGTACGGCTACGGCAATACCGCGAAGTGTGGCCGGCTCGGCAGCAAATGAAGCAGATTCGCCTGTCGTGTGAGGTGCGCCAATCTGCAGGATTGTGACCAACGTATCGACGTGGGAAGGCTGTGATGGCGGTGGTAGTAGCCACTAAAGGAACAGGGCTAAATGGTGGAATGGGTGGCACGAAGCTAGAGTAGAGGCCGACGGTTGCTAGTTCCTGGTAGACAACGGTCTGTACCATGGCCACGGTGTCGGGCAGCTGAGACGGGAGTGATACAGGACGTAGGGCCTCGAGTTCTCTCCGGACGATGCAAGTCATGGGATGGGAGGGCTGGTGCAAAGGGGTCAGGTCATCGTAGGATGAGGTAGCCGCCGTGTTCGGAAGATGCTCAAAGCGACGCACGAGATGTCTTTGTTTAACCTGCTGGAAGTTTCTGCAGACGTGAAGTACCGTGTCGACAGTAGAGCAATCCATGCAGAATAGGATGTGGAATGCATCATCCGCGATACCCTTGCGGATATGCCCTACCTTGCCACATTCCGACATGGAGGTGTTGATATTACGACACAACGCAAGCATGCCTTGAATGTAGGCGAATGTAGGCCTTGAATTCCCCACTCCGTGGGGAACTGAACACAAGAAGAAAGTTCGGTTTTTGCAGCCAGAGTCTGTTCAATTGGTTTACCGAACAAGTCTTGAGGCTTTCGCTCTCAGATATCCCAGGCAATGAGCTCTTGCTCATGGTTGTGAAACCATGTTGGAGCTGTTCCCGCCAAATAAAAGATTTTGCTAGCGAGCATGATGGTTGCGTCCAAGTGGTTGTTCCGGCTGCAGCACTCATACGCATCAAACAAATCATCAGCGTCTCGGTTGTCATCGCCAATATAGATGGGAGGGTGGCGAAGTTTCGTGAGGACAACTGGCTGAGGCTATGTTCTCGCGGTGGTAGGGGCTGCTTCGGAAGTAATCGTTGCTGTTTGAGACGGTGGTTGTGATCCCAGGTAGGAGGCGGCCGCTTCGCAAATCCAGCTATTGGCTACTCGGATAATGGGCTAATGGGCTACTCGGCACGTACGGGGATCCTTATTCACCTCCACCAAGATGATACATGGCAGAAGGCTAATACCACAACAGGAGATGAGAGACGTAGGTGTTCAGGCAGGTGTTCAGGTGTTCAGTTGTTCAGCTTCGTCATCTATCACTCTATAGTTTATCGTCGTCCTCTTCAGCGGCATATACGTGCCAATATAATACAAAAATAAAATGGGACCTAGAAAAGACCCTCGCGGCACATCAGAGGACACATTTAAGATTGGTGAATGCTCACCATCGATCTTAACGGATTGCCTCTTGTTATGTAAATAGGCTAGTACAAAATTTATAACGTTGAGATCGATACCAAACATGTGCATTGTTTCACAAGTTTTGCGTGGCACACCTCGTCAAGGACTTTCGAAAAGTCTAACTCTCTAATGTGAACATTTTCTTCGGAGTTCATGGCTTTGACAAAGTTGTGAAGAGTTTCGAATAATTGTGTGACTGTTGAAGGGCGACTGCGGAAGCCATGTTGCTTGCTGTAAGGATAATCACGATTTTCAAGGTACTGTACCAGGTATTTACAGACTATATGCTTTAGCATTTTACATATAGAAGATATGATTCTTATAGGACGGTAATGTTCAACACATAATTTGTCTTCAGATTTATGTATGGGTAAACTTTTGTTAACTGCCACTCACTCGGCACAGCTCATTTATCCAGTGAAACCGAGAAAATGTTTACCAAAAATGTGGAACCCAGCCGCAGTATTTTTTTTTATAAATTGTTAGGAATCATGTCTGGTCCTGTGGACTTCTTGCTATCTAACTTTAATAGCAGGGAGATAACTCGTTTTGATGCATAGACATTGCTGCCACAGTGCATCTGACTTGGCGTTTTTATCATGGCTCTCAAGTTTCGGTACAAATATGGAGGCAAAAAAATCAATAAAATCTTCGGCTATTACTAGGGGCTTGTTACAATTTGTTTCCAAATACTGAGATGCTGCCTACAGTTGATATATAACTGCACCCAACAGAACAAGTAGCTCCAAATTTGTTTCGAAAAATTCTGCAAGTATTCAGCCAGTGTGGCGGAAAAAAACACATCCTTCTTGCGTCTTATAACTCTCTTCCGACTTGTGGGCTAAGGGTAGCCAGTAGTGTCGGATTCCTAGGGGACCTTTGCCGTACGCCCCATAGTCTTCGTTTTAGATGGATTCTATTTCAGTTGATCCAACATTAGGTATCCTAATTTGTAAAACAAATCGAGGTGGACATTCTTCTCGTGGTGACATTTTAATTATGTCTCTATCTAGGGACATTTTATCAAGTGAGAGTTCCAAGTAGTCTAGAACACGTGCCGTCGGCCTGATTAAAGTTACAAACTTTTACGGTTTTGTTTTTAGTTAAATATTTCTTGCTCGATTTAAGAGTGGCAACAATGGCCTTGTGGTCTGAAATTCCTTCTATTGCGATTTCACAATCAAACGTATCATCCGATATAAATAGCAAATCCAGCACTGTTGCACACTTTTCATGTATTCGCGTAGGCTACCGAACAACCTGAACGAGCCCATGTTTAGCCATAGTGTCCAACATATTATTAGCATGGCGTCTGTCTAACGGCCCTGGAAGAATTATTACCTCCGACTATGGTGCCTGGCAGAATAAAATCGCCCAAGAAGACGACTCGACTTCTGTCTTTCATGACGGTCGTGTGATATGATCAATTGCTTAGATAAATTTGACTGGACTTGACGGGGATAATAATAATTGGTGTAATAATATTCCACCAATTATTAATATAATCTCAAAAATAAATAGCTTCCATCCCACCGGGTTGGTTCAGTCATTAGGGCACTCGACTACTGTGCCCAAGCACGCGGGATTGAATCCCGGCCAGGGCGGTAGCTTTTCGATGGAGGCGAAAAGCAAGAAGGCCCCGTGTGCTGTGCGATGTCAGTGCACATTAAAGAACCCCAGCTGGTCAAAATTTCCGGAGCTGTGAACCCTCCTGGTAGTAGGCGGTGGTTGCAAATGTGATGCCGGTGTCATCGTCATAGCATAGGGCGGCGCCAGTATAAATCCGGAGACCTGTGTGCTGGTCTTGCATATCAATTATATGGCGTTGCTGGTGCCCTAGTGAAAAATCCCGTAAAGCGCCAAACGGGTTTGAACCGGTCCTTATTATCCCGTATAAATTTCACATCGGTGGGACCAGTCCTGTACGACGCTTAAGCACGTTTATATCGGACAGGTCATGTGCGGTATGGAGTTAATACAGGACACACCATACCTAGTATGCATCTCATACAGGACACCCCACCCGATATGGATATGAAACAGGGCGGACCAGTCCTGTATTGGGCTCATATACAGGACAGGGCATGTCCGCATTTATGAAACCGGACAAACCCGTCATGAATGGAACTGATACGGGACGGAGTATTTCCGCATCTCAACACAATTCGGGCGGATTGGGAAGCTCAACCAAATTGACCACATCGGAACATGCCTGCGCCCTAAATAAGCATGAAACCATACATATATATACGTTACAACTCTTCTGTATATGTGGAGTACGCATTGTTTCACAAATATCTAGAAGATATGAAGCCGTGGACGTGTCCGCTAGCAAGTATATACGCGCATCGCGTTGATTTTGCATGTGCAACAGTCGCTGCAGCTTGCACAATCTTGCAGTGCATCTTCATATCTGCGGCTAAAATTCTGCCACCTTCAATGCGAAAGTGCGAGCAAGAACGTAGCGTTTCGTTAGCGAGGTTAACAATACGCTCGAGGATAAGTGAAACACATCGCTAACCATCGAATTATGCACAGGTTAGCCGGACATCGGGAGTCGCTTCCTCGAGTGTTTACATATGCAAAACACTTGGTCGGAAGTAAATTCATTGACGTCGCTGCTCCGCTGGCAGCAGGTGAAGCTAACACAAGCAGTATTACAAGCTTTGGTGCACCGCATATCTCTGTATGTAGCAAAAATTACATGTGTTCGAAGACAATAACAAAACACATAGGCTCTAGTAAATCGCGACATTCTGAGGTTCTGCAAGAAAGCGATGCATTGTAAAGATGCCCGGCACGGATAACCCTTCGTGATAGCAAGGAAAAAGATTCAGCGTGGTTGAAGGCCGATCGGTCAAATACGACCACAAATTCTACACCCTAAAATATACACAAAGTACGAAAAAGCGGTGTCGACTACATAAACAGAGGTATAACCACCGCAACTCTATTCCGTCGTAGTGTAGTGCTTAGAGTGTCTGCTTGTTACCCGTGAAGGCCGAAATTCGAATCACGACGTGTGTGTTTTAATTTTTTTTCCAAACGTAGTCGTGTTATTTTATAGCTCAGCATGCTTTCTCCAGCCTGGCGTCCAGTTTGTTTTTTCTGAAGCAAGGGCCGCGGACCATACAGGAATTTCCGGAATGAGAGCTCCGTGCGGTTTCATTTTGGTTCAGTCTGTTTCAATTACCCAGAAACTGGATGAACCCCTCATTGCTGGAACTGATACCGGGCAGAGTATTTCTGCTCATGAACAGAAGCCGGGCCGATCGATGAAGCGTAACGAGAATGACTACGCCAGACACGCCGGGGCACTAAAAAAGCATCATATCAAACATATTATACAGCTATTCTGCATATAAAGAGCACGTTCCATATCTCAAATGCCTCGAAATTACGAAGCCATCGAAGTGTGCGCTAGCAAGCATATACGCGCATCGCGGCGCTTATGCGCGTGCAACAGTCACTGCAACGCGTACGATCTTGCGGTGCGTCTTCATATCTGCGAATGAAGATCTGCCGCCTTCAACGCGAAAGTGGAAGCACGAACGTACCGTTTCGCTAGCAATGACGAAAACATGCATGAGAAAAAATAAACATCGCTGACAATCGAAAGATGCACAGATAGCCGCACACCGGGCGAACCTTTCTCGAATGTTTACATTTAGGAACCACTCAGTCGCAAGTGTATTCATCGACGTCGCTGCTCCGCTGGTAACAATTGAAGCTAAAAGCAAAGTATTACAAATATTAGTGCACCGAATATCTCTGTACGTAGGAAAGCTTACAAGTATTCGTATACGATAAAAAAACATCAGCACTAGTAAATTATGATATCTTGAGGTTTGCCGGCAATAAACCGACGCATTATAAAGATACTGGACATTTGCGAACCCTCGTGATAGCCTGGAAAACGATTCAGCGTGTTTAAAGGGCAATCGGTGAATTACGGCCACACATTATACAGCCAAGGGAAATATACAAAGTAAGAAAGAGCAAAACTAGATCCATATACTAAATCATAACCACTGCAACCATAACCCGCCATAGGCAATAAAAAAAAGGAGCCGTTGTCAAGGTGCCCATCTCAAGACCACGAAGACCGAAATTCAATTCCGAACGTGGCGATAAATGTTTTTGTATTTTTATTTATTTTTAAATATAGTCGTGTTATTTTGTATTGTTGCATACTTTTTTCCAGCCTGGCGCGCGTTACTCTCCGGAAACGAGGGCTATCAACCATACAGGTCATTCCGATATCAGAGCTCCACGCAGTTTCATTCCGGACTTTCCAGGGCAGTACAGGAATTTCCTGAATAGTCCACAGTCCTGTATCCAAGATCCTGTAGTGTAAACCTGTATACGATTTCCTGAATGAATTTTATACAGGATGCTTCAGTAGGGTGATCTCTTCCTGACCATTTGATGTTGGCTGGAAGGGGTTTTGAATCCGTTACCAATGTGTCTATCCGTGGTGCTGTAAGATGGTCCAATGTGGGCAAGTAAGGTTCGCTTCGTTAAAGATTCAAGTACGGATGCAATGCCCGTCGGGTGTGGGTCACAGGCGAGTTTCATGATTGACTCGATGCGTAGCAATAATTGTATCCACCGGTGGGAGTTCAGCGAATCAGCCGCCATCTGCTTGGAATCAGCAGATGGCGGGAGCCGCGCTTCCTCCTGGATACTGAGTTCAAGGTGTCATCGTCGCCTCCCTACATTGCCATGGAGACAGCAGAAACGCTCGACATGGAGAAGTAAGATGTGGCCACGAACTATTTAAATCTGTTTTCTTATGCGAAGGCTACTGGCATGCGGCCTTAGCATTGTGATTCTAGCGCGCTGATCGATTCTGTATTCCGTGTTTGGCCATGGTCGTTCTCGCGAGGCGACGCTTTATACTTTTCTTTGTCGCGAAATATAGTTCGGTACGTATCTCGAAGATTCTAGCCGCTCGCGTGTTCCAGGTTATGCTAGTACCATTTGCGGCTTTATCTAGATCTTTCCTCGCCGCCTTTAAATGCAGCGCTGACAAGAAAAACGAGCATTCTCAGTTCGACGATCGACGAGCACGTTTGTTGCTATCGCCGCCGCCAAGATGCTTAGTTCTTTCGCAAGTAAGCCCAATAAAGAGGTAATTTGAGTACTATCAAGTCTGTGTTCTCTTTTTGGTGTGTACGGCCTTGTCACCACTACGTTACAAAGTTTCTCACGTGCCTGGTGTGGCGTAGTTGGTTAGTTCCCGATGTCAAAAAATGGCGTAGTTGGTTAATGCACCCGGCTGGTGATCGGACGGGCAGGAATTTAATTCGTGGTGGAGGATGATCTGCAGCAGGTGCAGCTGTGGCGTAGAGGTAGATCATCCGCCTCGCATGCAAGAGGGCCGGGGTTTAAATCCCGGTGCCATGTAATTTTCCACCGGATAAAAAAAAAGAAATCCGCGTGTTGATGGAATTGCATAAACAGGTTTGGGGTGCGACCTGATGCCAGTGAACACCTCCGGAAACTCACTCCCTCACCAGAACAGGAGTTTGCCATCCTGGTGCAGTAATTGGCGGCTACCTCTCATGATTACTTCCATAAAACCCCGGCCCTCAGTCACCAGCGGCTGCGGAACAAGTGACCACGGCGGCGGTCAGACCTGTGACGCAGCACGGGGTGCTAAGAACATCTGGCTCCGCTGGACAGGCCGCCATTGGAAACTGACCTGGCAATGTTTAACGCTAGAACCCTAGCTAGTGAAGCTAGTTTAGTAGTGCTGTTACAGGAACTAGAGGACATGAAATGGGATGTCATAGGGCTTAGTGAGGTTAGGAGGCCGAATGAGGCATATACTGTACGGAAAGATGGTCATGTACTGTGTCATCGAGGCTTATCGGAGAGGTGACAACTAGGAGTAGGTTTCCTTGTCAATATGTACACAGCGGATAATATAGAGGAATTCTATAGTATTAACGAGAAGGTGGCAGGCATCGTAATAAGGCTTAAAAAGCGGTATAAACTGAAGGTTGTACAGGCCTATGCACCTACATGTAGTTATGATGACCAGACAGTTGAAAGCTTCTACGATGCGAAAGTATGCGAGTAATGCGAAAGGTAAAGACGCAGTATACTGTGCTAATGGGCGGCTTCATTGCCAAGGTAGGGAAAAAGCAGGCAGGAGACCAGGTGACTAAGGCATTGCTTCTATGAATAGCAGGGGGGAGTTACTAGTTGAGTTTGCAGAGCGCAATAACTTAAGGATCATGAGTACCTTCTTCAGCAAACGGAAGAATCGGAAACGGACATAGAAAAGTCCTAACGGGGAGACTAAAAATGAAATTGACTTCATACGGTGTTCAACCCCCGTCATTATGCAAGATGTAGAGGTAATCGGGAAAGTTCGATGCAGTGACCACAGGAAGATGATGTCCCGAATCAGCCTAAATCTGAAGAAGGAACGCAACAGATTAGTAAGAAAGAAACCAATCAACGAATTTGCGCTGAGGGGGAGGGCAGAAGAGTTCAGGATCTCGCTACAGAATAGATATTCAGCTCTAACCAAGGACGAGGATATTACCCTAGAAGCAATGAACAATAATTTCAGAGATATCATTACTGAGTGCGTTGTAGAAGTAGGCGGTAGGATTGTTAGAGAGAATACCGGTAAGCTGTCTAAGGAGACGAAAAATTGGATTAAGAAACGCCAGAGTGTGAAAGCTTCCTATCCAGCAGACCAGATAGAATTGGCCGAGATATCAAAGCTAATCAATAAGGGCAAGGTGGCCGAGATAAGGATCTATAACATAGATAAAATTTAGCATGCTGTAAAGAACGGGGGAAGCCTTAAAGCGGTAAAGAAGAAATTGGGCATAGGCAAAAATCAGACGTATGCGATAATGGACAATGCGGGCAACGTCATCACGAAAATGACAAGATAGTCAAAGTAGACGAGGAGTTCTATACAGATCTCCATAGTAGCCAAAGTAGTCAGGACCGTTATGAGATTGTCTTTAGGGAAAAACAGTCAGACGTTCCACCAGTGACGAAGGGCGAGATCAAGAAATCATTAGAAACTATGAAAAGGGGGAAATCAGCTGGAGAAGATCAGATAACTACTGATTTGTTGAAGGAAGGGGGGGATACCGTGCTAGAAAACTGGCCACCCTGCATACGCAGTGCCTGGTGTCATCGACGGTACCGGAACCATGGAAGAATGCAAACATTATCCTCAATTATAAGAAAGGGGACTCTAAGGACCTCAAAAATTACAGACCAATCAGCTTACTGTCTGTTACGTATAAGGTATTTACTTAGGTAATCACTAATAGAATCAGGACAACCTTAGACTGCAATCATTCAAAGGATCAAGCAGGTTTTCGGAAACGGTACTCTACTATCGATCATATTCGTACCATCAACCAGGTGATAGAAAAATGCTCAGAATGTAACCAGCCCTTATACAAAGCATTCATTTATTACGAAAAAGCAGTTGGCTCAGTTGAAACCTCGGCGGTGATGCAGGCATTGCGAAGTGAGGGGGTAGACGAGCCGTACGTGAAAGTGCTGGAAGATATATATTGCCGCGTGCCTCTCTGAAAAGAGAACAAAGAAGAACAGAGGACAAAGAGGACGAAACGGAGTGTAGCGCGTGGAACTGTTCCGATTAGTGATCGCTGCCTTGTACTCGTTACATTTTCTGGTGGAGGTGCGGGGTACGATTTCCCTTTTTGCTGAGTTCACCCCCTTAAAGGCGACCGAGAGCCAACACGATAGAACAAACACTTTGACACAGGGCTCAGCACTATAACTGTAACGTGTCCGCCATGTCACCGGTCGTCTATGGTTCCGGCTTCAACGGTTCTGATGATGTCTTAAGGGAGCTTATTCGATCTGTGGTCAGAGAAGAGCTCAGACACATTCAGCTACAGGGTCTAACGTCGTCGTCGAGGCTTCCATCACTCGCGGAGGTCGTTCGCGAAGACTTGAGGCAAGCCGTCCCGGAACCGTCTGTGCCTGGTGTACAGCCACCACCACCGAGTGTGCCAACGTACGCGGCCGTGCTTCAGCAGCATACCCTCTGTGATCCTCCAAGCGGGAACCCCACTCTGATACATCCAAACCAGCACCATAGTGGGTACGTCTCTCCCAGAGCCAGAGTGAACCCCCCTACTCTTGATCCAAACCCACGCCATCCTCCTCTTCTAGCCGAGGCACGATTTCGAAGGACTGACGTCTGGCGTGCCCCTGACAATCGGCCCATTTGTTACCACTGTGGTGAGGCCGGTCACATGTTAAGGTTCGGTCCGTACCGCCGCGCCGGACTTCGTGGCTTTCATCTGCGTGCACGATGTCCTCGGAATGGTGAACGACCACCCTGAATCGAGGAGTACCTGTCGACACATACGAATCCTCCGGATGTCCCACAATACGGGTCCCGCGTCATTACCTCTTCCCGTTATCGTTCTCCAAGTCCACGGCCCTCTATAAACCGCACTAGCCACCTGACGAGCCCCCGCTCCCCGAGGCTTCGGAAAAACTAGGAACAGCGCCCTGCGGAGGTGAGGCCGCTGACGAGCGAAGTGCTGAACATCCTCCATCAAGTTTAGTACAAGATAACAGCTATCAGACGGCGTCATGTAACGATGAACGTGAGTGCGCAGTTTCGGACATACCGGTTTCTATCGACGTTTTTCTCATTACAGCTTTAGTTGATAAGGGGGTTAGCCAGGAAATTGAAGAAAGTTTTAACCGAGTGGACTGGGCCTCAGATCCGCACTGCAGGGGGACACCTTATTACTCCGGCTGGAAGATGCATTGCGAGAGTTGCAATTGAAGGATTTGGTTATGTTTGCGACTTCGTTATATTTACCCATTGTTCGCGAGACGTCATATTCGGCTTGGACTTCTTAAAGGCTAATGGTGCGATAATAAATTTTCAAGAATCACGAGTGACATTTTCGCCAAGCCAAGCGATTGCGAGATCTAGCGTCGACGGATCATCAACGCCCGCCTTACGTATTACAGCTGCTGACGTTACGGTCCCGCCACGGTGCAGCATTATGGTCTTGGTAGAAAGCGACTCACCATGCGATCGAGACGTGCTGGCAGAGACGAACGTGGACCTGCTTCTTGAGAAAGGGATCTGCGCTGCAAGAGGACTTGTTCGCTTGCGAGACGGTTGTGCGAAGCTCTGGATTACGAATTTCGGGATCGAGTTTCGGCACATTGCGAAAGGAACGGCCCTCGAGTATGTTGCCGACTTTATTGAGCCAGGGAACATCTGTACTCTGGCGCCACCGTCGCCAGCCAGATGTAATGCACCCGACATTCTATCAACTGTGGACATTAATCCCAATCTGTCGGTGGTTGAGCGGCGGCAACTCCTAGACCTCCTTCAGAAATTTGCTGGATGCTTTACAACGTCTTCGAAAGTTGGGCGTACCCCAGTAGCCAAACACCGGATTATGGTTGACGCGGAGACCAAACCGATTTCCCAACACCCATACCGAGTGTCGTCAACGGAACGAGAGGCTATTCGAAGCCAGGTGCAGGAAATGCTTACCGACGACATGGTACAGCCGTCTACCAGCCCCTGGGCTTCGCCTGTAGTGTTGGCGAAGAAAAAAGACAACAGCTTGCGTTTTTGCGTCGATTGTCGTAAGTTAAATCAGGTAACGAAACGGGGCGTATACCAGCTCCCACGTATCGACGACGCAATGGACCGGTTACGAAATGCCAAATATTTCTCGTCGCTTGACCTCAAGAATGGCTACTGGCAGATAGAAGTGTACGAAAGCCACAGAGAGAAAACAGCATTCGTCACCCCCGACGGCCTTTATGAATTTAAAATGCTTCCTTTCGGTCTCTGTTCTGCACCAGTAACCTTCCAGCGAATGATGGACACCGTTCTATCTGGCCTTAAGTGGCAAGGATGCCTAGTGTATCTCGACGATGTCGTCATTTTCGCGGCTACTTTTGAGGAGCACCTTGACCGACTGCGAATGGTACTACAGGCACTGCGTTCAGCCCAACTGACAATAAACCCTCAGAAATGCCATTTCGGATTCCAGGAGCTCCGCTTTCTTGGCCATGTTATTAGTTCTGAGACTGCTGCTGTGAAAAATTTTCCGCGCCCAACCGACAAAACGTCCGTTAGAAGGTTTTTGGGGCTTTGTGCCTATTGCAGGCGTTTCATAGAGAATTTTTCAGTGATTGCCGAGCTTCTTACGCGTCTTACCCGAAACAATGTTCCTTTTGCGTGGCAAGATCATCAAGAAAATGCCTTCAACGAGTTGCGCCGGCGACTGCAGCCCCCCCCTATGCTTGCCCATTTTGACGAAAACGCCGCTACGGATATCCATACCGATGCCAGTAATTTTGCACTTGGTGCCGTTCTGATTCAGTGGCAAAATGGCACTGAGAAAGTTATCGCTTACGCAAGTCGCTCTCTTGCAAAAGCAGAGACAAACTACTCAACCACGGAAAAGGAATGTCTCGCGATAGTTTGGGCCATAACTAAGTTCCGACCCTATATTTACGGCCGACCTTTTAGGGCTGTGAGCGACCACCATTCGTTATGCTGGCTAGCCAACCTCAAAGACCCCTCTGGACGGCTTGCAAGTTGAAGTCTTAGTCTCCAAGAATACGAAATTGCGGTTGTATACAAGAGCGGCCGTAAGCACAGCGACGCCAATTGCTCGTCTCGTGCACCTGTTGATGCTTCCCCTCCCGACCGAGAAGACGATGACTTCCTGTTTCTGGCTGTCGTCACGACCACCGACATGGCCCAGCGATAACGGGCTGACCCCAGTTTACGCCCGCTTATTGAGCATCTCGAAGGCCTTGATGTAGCTGTCCCAAGTGCTTTCGCACGGGGTTTATCCTCCTACAGCATTCGCAATCGCGTCCTATATAAGAGAAACTTTCAGCACAACAAGAAACCTTTCTTCTCGTTGTGCCGTCCGACCTCCGGCCAGAAGTGCACGCATGCTACGATGAGCCTTCGGCTGGTCATTTAGGAGTCACGCGAACATTAGCACGCATTCGACAAAAGTACTATTGGCTTAAGTTGCTGCCTTCAGTCCAGCACTACGTGCCAGCGGCGAAAGACACCCCCGCTGAAGCCTGCAGGGCTCCTTCAGCCGATACCTCCGCCAACAGCCCCTTTCCAGCAAGTGGGTATGGATCTTATGGGCCCTTTTCCAACGTCCGCATGGATGTATAGTAGTGGCGATGGACTACTTAACGCGATATGCGGAGACACAGGCACTTTCCCGCGCAACTGCTGCAGAAGTAGCCCAGTTTTTTCTTAAGACCATCGTACTGCGCCACGGTACCCCATCGGTTAATATCACTAACCGCGGTACAGCCTTTACGGCTGAACTAAAGCAGGCTCTCTTCAGTCTTACCCGAACAAGTCATCGTAGGACTATTGCTTACCATCCGCAAACAAACGGACTGACTGAACGCCTCAATAGAACGCTTGCAGACATGATTTCC
This sequence comes from Amblyomma maculatum, assembly GCA_023969395.1. Lineage (NCBI taxonomy): Eukaryota > Metazoa > Arthropoda > Arachnida > Ixodida > Ixodidae > Amblyomma > Amblyomma maculatum. Next base: position 20,635 of record JAJIZL010002907.1, read on the forward strand.
ATGTACATCGACGTTGAGCATCGCACGTGGGATGCAGTCCTTCCGTATGCAACTTTTGCATACAATATGGCTGAACAGGAGACGACGCGTCTTGCGCCATTCCAGCTAGTCTACTAGCTGGAATGGCTAGTAGAATGGAACACACATTCAAAAATATTGAGAGTACTACAGTTGTTGAACCCTTAGTCATAATACTGGTGAAGCGTATGAGTTGCAGTAAAGCAAATTAAATATCTGGCATTGCTCAAAGGGCCTCGGTGTTGTCGGAAACACAAATCTGCTGTAAATTTGCAGTTCTTTCTGTTCGCTCTAACGAAAAACCAGATGATGTAGGATGAACAAAGCAGTATCTTGTGTTGGAGCTCATTGAGCAGCCGGCATTTCCACGAAACGGGTGAGATGGCCAATGTCAATGATGACATGGTGGTTGCTCGTTGATGTTGATGGAAGCAGGGCATAAAAACCAATAATGAAGACGCCAGTGTGGCAGCTGAAATAAAGCGAATGGCTCTTGCGAAGCTAGCAAGCTATACACGTGCCGCAAATGTCTAACCAGCAGTATCAAAGACAATCAAGCGGCCATTATCAGTACACTTGGGTAACTGATTTGCACATCATTGTAAACAGAGCCTTTGTTGAAGCACGGAAGAGGTGGTCGATGGCCATAGGCTGATATCTGCCCACAGGAAAGGTGTTTACGGTGGTATAAAAGTCCATCAGTAATGGAAGAATGGTGGGCTTGAGGACGATATGACCGAGACAGATGTGCAGACGGCGTAGACAAGAAGGTTTGCACTGAGAAAATTCAATGATCCTTAAGCTGATCAGAAAGCACATCGGTTGGGCCAAGTACTTAAATATTGTGCGAGCTCAGGAAGCCAGAGCACGAGCCTTTTTATAGCGGTCAACAGAAAATGTGGCATCGGTGCTTGTAGCCACGCGGTACATGACGTGAATATAGTATTTCTGTAGAAACAAAGTCCAGCGGTCTATAAGGAGAGACTGATCTTTCAGTGAGGACCGTAAGTAGGATGCGTTTCTTTCAAAAGAAATACAATAAATACTCGTGGAATGAAAACTGTGTGCTGAGTGCCACAAACTCGCCCGCTCTCAAGACGATATTTAACGCAACCTAATTGTTAACGGGGAAGTGTAAGTGAACATTGTCACAGAAAATATGGTTTTGGCGTTGTTGCCTTCCATTGTTGCATTGTCGTAACGTGGTAATGAGTTCCACCGTGCAACGCGCACAGGAAAGCCCTCGAATGTACTGCGCCATGACAGTAAAGATGGCACGTGAGGTTTATAAACAGCGTGCGGCAGTCACGGGGTAACCTGCTGCGCTGCCGCAGTTCAGATTGCGCTCAAGCAATATAAGACGTGCTTATAGTGTACGCTTTGCCGCACAATTTTATGCTTGTGATTAGAAACCAAATTCGCGTAATAAACAGGATGTGTTAAAGGCTGAAAGACGCCTACATTTAAAGCGAAGCTTGAGTGTCCCCTCAATTTTTTTATGCAGCTACATCTGAGCGCCGCGAATAAAGGAAACGAATGCGTACAGAAACAAGAACAAATATCTTAAATACACTCCGCGGTTTAAGGAAGGTGAACGACCATTCTTTAAATACATGCATTTTGTGGTGTTGAGATGTCCTTACCTGCTTTTTCATTAAGTGTTGGGCCATATCGAAAACGTAAATAATATTTATTTGATAACCTGGCAAGCTGAAATCTATTAGTTTACTCTTTAAATATAGATACTTGAAACTGAAACGGGGTTTTTAGCCAGCCGAAAATAAAATCAAAGAATACTGTTTAATAGGACAAGAAATACTAAGCATCTGTCACACATGTTACATGGAAAGCCGGTCTGCGCCATGAGGGAAGCGATGGGAGCGAAGTTAAAAGTAGAACGAAATTAATAGGTGCCGTATTAGAGCGCTAGGGAGTAAGTTAAACAACCTGGGGATCTTTAGCGTGCGCTTTATTCTCAGAGCGAACGGTAGCGTTGCGTTTCGCTGCCACTGAAAAGCAGCCACCTGTGCTCGATTTCAAACCCGGTTAATCAATCCTTTTCAGTATCCTAGCGCCTTAATCACTAACTATCATAGCGCGGATAACAAGTATTACACATACTTTATTTCTCTGTTTGAATGTACCGGTTATATTACCTCTGTGACTCAAAACGTTTGTCCACCGTGTACGCTTTTATTCAGTGCTCGTCACTCAGATAAATCACTGCCTCGGGACTTGATCTGGCCACCTCAGAATGTATTGCTCGCTACTGGTCGCTCCATCCAAAAGAAGAAAGAAGCCGCTTTACTTTATGGCACGCAGTAATATACAGTGACCCATCGCATCGAACAGCGCGAGAAAACTTGGCCACAGAGGAAAAGGTGATAAAGGACGAGTGCTGACTGTCAACTAACTTTATTTGCAGTGGTAGTTATGCCCACGATCGAAAGAAATCACACAAAACGAAAAACATGATTTATCGACACTCCAAAATGCAATACAGGACGTTTTAATGTCGGTTAAGAAAATGTGTTTGCTGATTCACATGTCTCAATGTTTTGTGATATGAGATGAACCAACCTTTGCGTCCTCTTATCAAAATGCCGATACAATACTCCTGTAGTTCCGAATAATGTTGAGCACTCCTTGACGCGAGGCTATGAGCTTTGCTACTGGCGTTGTTTCCGTGCTCTTGAAGGGATACGATGAGGTGTGGTCCTGTCTGGCCTATAAAATTGGCGCCATAGGAAAGGACAGACTAGTAGCCGATGCATTTGGTGCATTCAACATAGGCCTCTTCATGGCTTGTAGTTTAGCCGCTACGACAATCACGATTCGCATATTCTACCTTGCGATACACGGATGGGCATATGGGTGCCAAATTCATCGGAGCAGAGAGAAACACATCTACATAATATCCCTTAGCCATATTCTTCAGACCATTTGGGAGGCGCTCAATATATGGGATAATTGCGAATTTCCTCTTAATACAGTTGGTTTGCCGGAAACGATTTGCCTGTGTTAATTTCACTTCTTTCATCCTTCCTACGAGATGCGTGCTAACAGTTGTTGTGAGTAGCGTGCTTCCTTTAGTCTGCTGTCCTGAGTCAGAAGCTGCTACTCATCAAGGGAAAACATGTCTTCTGCAAGGCAAAATTTAGCTATATAGCTCCTAATTATCTTGGCATGCCCTGAGTTAAAACTGTGCATCAACTTGGTGGACCTTTTTGGGATTTGAAACCTAGGAGTGAAATTAAAACTTTGCTACCACTCACTGGGGGGCTGCTTAATACCGCAAATGATCTTCAGCCGAACGCCCATCGGTGGTGCGCTCAAATGTATAAAATATTAGAAATACGTCATTACGGCGACATTATGATTGTGACACTATGGTTGGCGGTAGAGAGACATGAGTGATCGTTAACGAATAATTGGGCTCGTACGCATAAAAAGCTTTTCAAATTCTACTCCGTTTAATTATATAGTCGCATCATCGGCATTTGTGGGCCCAAAATGGTACAATTCGTTTTTCAAGGGTGTGCGCATCTGGCGAACCACTGGTCGTAGACTCATGCGGTGGTATCAAACGATTCGTATCTGTGAGACGATGAATAATAGCTTAGAATTTTGCATTTCAACGCCTAAAGGCGGTGGCTGAATTTTTTTATCCTTTAAAAGAAGAAAATAAAGTCTCCTTTCAAGGGGTGTGATGTTGCCTTACGAGTGAATGGCAATGCTATTCCACCCTTAGACAGTATTAAAAACATAATGCTGCGCATACAAGCTAATGGAAAAATCACTGATACAGTCATGAGACTTGAGGTGAGTACCAGTTAGACGTACTGGGTATTCAAGTGCATCTTCAACAAACATGCGGAAATAGCGGTCAATCTTTTCACATCGGTTCAGGCTTTTGTCATAAGCCGTGAGCTATAGGTTGCGCTTTAACTTAAACTTAGCAAAATACAAAAAAGAAAACAACAAAATTCAAATCATAATCAGACATTGATTAAATTAACACTACTTATTCCCACAAACACCGCGATGTTAACGCTACTTAAAGTAGGTATTTACAACATTCTGAATAAGCTTGTAAAAGCGGCATCAACATCCGAGACATCTAATTAGGAAAACGAAGGATACTTATTGAGCGCTTGTGGTTCGAACACTGCTAGCGTTCATCAGTTCAGTTCAGTCGTTCAGTCGTGTCCGACTCTTCGTGACCCTATGAACTATTTCACGCCACACTTTCCGGTCTCTCACTATCTTCCTAACAATACATACCTTCATCTGCAGTGCCTCCAGGATGCCATCTAACCATCGCGTTCGCTGCCTGCCCCTTCTCCGGCGACCGTCAACCTTCCCAACATCAAATCTTTCTCCAGCGACTCCTCTCTTCTCATCAGATGACCAAAGTAGCTCAGCTTTAACTTTAGAATTTGACCCTCCAATGAGCAGTCAGGGTTTATGGTCGACAATATCGACTGATTTGATCTTCTGGCAGTCCAAGGAATTCTCAAGAGTCTTCGCCAGCACCACAATTCAAACGAGTCAATTCTTCGGCGGTCAGCCGTTTTCACAGTCCAACTCTCGCATTCATACATCACAACTGGAAAGACCATAGCACGAGTTATACGGATCTTGGTTGGCAGACTAATGTCTCTGCTCTTTACTAGGCGGTCAAGGCTAACCATTGCTCTCTTTCCCAGAAGCAGGCGTCTCCTAATTTCATGGCTGCAGTCTCCTTCCGAGGTAATCTTGGAGCCCAAGAAGAGAAAATTTGTCACAGCTTCCACTTCTTGTCCATTGATGCTCCAGGACTTGATAGGGCAAGACGCCATGATCTTTGTTTTTTTTAATGTTCAGTTTATGCCTAAACTTCTCACTCTCTTCTTGTACGCGCATCAGGAGTCTCTTGAGTTCCACTTCACTTTCTGCCATTAAAGTGGTATCATCCGCATATCTAAGGTTGTTGATACGTTTTCCAGCAATCTTCACTCCAGCTGAAGACTCGTCCAGACCGGCCTTCCTCATGATGCACTCTGCATATAGGTTAAATAGGCAGGGCGACAGTATGCAGCCTTGCCTCACTCCTTTCTCAATCGGAAACCTATCAGTAAGACCATGCCCAGTTCTGACTGTGGCCTCCTGTCCTTCATACAGGTTCCTGAAGAGACAGATGAGGTGAATTGATACTCCCATCTCTTGGAGAGCTTGCCACAATCTGCTGTGATCTACGCAGTCAAACGCTTTCGTATAATCAATAAAGCAGAAATAGATGGGTTTCTGGAACTCTCTTGCTTTTTCCATGATCCAGCGGAGGTTGGCAATTATGTCTCTAGTTCCTCTGCCCTTGCGAAACCCAGCTTGCACTCCCCGGAAGCTGCCGATCCACATACTGCTGCAGCCTACCTTGGAGGATTTTCAACATCACCTTGCTAGCATGCGAAATAATCGCGATCGTGCGGTAGTTGGAACAATCTTTGGCACTGCCTTTCTTTGGAATGGGGATGTAAACTGACCTCCTCCAATCCTGTGGCCACTGCAGGGTTGTCCAAATCTTCTGACATAATGTATGCAGAATGTTAACAGCGTCATGGCTGAGGTTTTGAAGCAACTCAGCTGGAATGCCATCAGTTCCGCTGGCTTTCTTCTTAGCAAGGCTGGCTAAGGTCCATTCAACTTCACTCTTCAGGATGCCCGACTCGAGATCAGTAATCACAACCCTCTTATGTTGGGTTTGCACATTCGGGTTCTTCTTGTACAGTTCTTCTGTGTATTCCTGCCACCTCTTCTTTATCTCTGAGGCTTCAGTGAGGTCCTTGCCTCGTTTGTGCTTTATCACGCCCAGCTTAGTACAGAAGCTTCCTTTGATATCTTTGATTGCCTCATACAGAGCTCTTGTGTTCCCTAATTGGCTGTTGTCCTCAACTTCTTGGCACTGTATGTTCAGGAAGGCCTTCTTATCTCTCCTTGCTATTTTCTGAAAATCCTAATTGAGAACCTTGTATCTTTCTCTTTCCCCCATAACTTTTGCCATCCTCCTTTCCTCAGCTATTTGCAAAGCCTCTTCAGATAACCGGTTTGCTTTCTTGCATTTCTTTTGCTTTGGAACTACCTTAGTAGCAACTTCTTGTATTATATCACGAACATCAGTCCACATCTCTTTAGCTCTCTGTCTTCTAGATCTAATTCTTGAAATCGATTCCTCACTTCCACAGCATATTCTAATGGAATTTCATCCAGATCATGCCGGAAAGGCCTTCTAGTTTTCTGCGTTTTCCTCAATCGAAGCTTAATTTTGGCAACAAGAACCTGATGATCGGTGCCACAATCGGCCCCAGGCCTTGTTTTACTGCTTGTATAGCGCTTCTCCATCTCTGCCGGCAAAGAATATAATCGATCTGATTCCTGTGCAGACCGTCCGGTGAAGTCCATGTGTACAGGCGCCTCTTGTGCTGTTGAAAATGAATATTGGCTATGGTCAGGTTGTTTTCTTGACAAAACTCTACTAGCCTCTGTCCAGCTTCATTTGGATCGCCAAGACCGAACTTGCCTATAATTCCGGATATTTCTTCACTCCCGACCTTAGCATTCCAGTCTCCTATGAGAAAAACGACGTCTGATGATGGGGTGCGGTATAAAAGGCATTGTAGGTCCGCATAAAATCTCTCAACGTCATCTTCTTCAGCAGTAGGGGTCGGTGCAAAGACTTGGATAACTGTTATGTGTAAAGGGTGACCTTGGATCCGAAGTGAAATCATTCGGTCGTTTTTGGGGTTGTACCCTAGCACTGCTTTGCCCATTCTTTTGTTTACTATGAGAGCGACCCCATTCCTTCTCTGGGATTCGTGCCCAAAATCAAGGCATAATGGTCGCCGAAGTTAAATTCTCCCATTCCGGTCCACTTGAGCTCGCTGATACCCAAGATATCAATGTTCAATCTGTCCATTTCTCGCTTGACGACATCCAGTTTAACTTGCGTCATAGATCTCACATTCCATGTTGCTATGTGATATATCTCCGTGCAACATCGGACTTTCCGGTCGCTTCCCGCCACATCCACAACTGAGCGTCCTTTTTTCTTAGCCCAGCCGCTTCATTCGTCCTGGAGCTACTAGGAATCGCCCTTTGTTCATCCCCAGTAACTTGTGGGACGCCTTCCAACCTGGGGCGCTCATCTTCCGGCGCCATATCATTATTGGTATTGTGACTGGCCATAGGGTTTTCTTGGCAGGAAATACTGGAGTGGGTTGCCATTACCTTCTCCAGTGAATCACATTTTGTCAGAACTCTCTGCCGTGACCTGTCTATCTTGGGTGGCCCTGCACAGCAGAGCTCACGACTTCATCGAGTTTCGCAAGCCCCTCCGCCACGACAAGGCAGTGATCCATGAAGGGGGCTAGCGTTGATAGCGGACAGGTAATTTACCTGGTGCAACTAAGGATAGACAAAAAAATTGCACCTCTGACAGGTAACATGAATCCGCTATTTAATTACGGCAGACGCAAAAAATGGGGCTGTGGCCTTATAGGACAGATTTCAAGTTAGATTGGTGACCTGAAAGCCGACACTGCCAAATACTATAAGAAGGCGGCACACGCAACTCTAGTGCTTCATAATTGTTGTAATCCTGTCTCGTACTGTACCATTAATATAATAAGTGCAGCGAAGGCAGATCTATTTGCCATTGCTCCAGCTTAACACAAAACTATACATGTGTGATAGCGGCCCTATGGCAGCCATTAGAAATTATCATATGAACATAATCTTTGGTGCATTCACGAAAATCTCAAAAGAAGGGCAAGAGCGAACAGAGCAAATTGCGCTGATCTCGTTCCCGGCTCATCTTTGCCCGTTGGGAGAATGCGCATGCGATCGACCGAAGGTTCACTTACCGGTCGGGTCGTGAACTCACATTTCACGAAATCATTTCTTATTACAAGCGTGGTCTTAAAATATATCGAGCAGCGCACATAAATCTAGCCGAACAGACGAAATCACGTGGAGGAAATCGAGGTTGGTGAAAAAATTGCGCCGAATCATATCGACCACATGAAAGGAACAAGACAAGATACAGGTTATTTATCAACTCAAATATGCATTATCTACCCAAAAAGATGTGTTAATGAAGGAAAATTTACATTCGGCGTTTCCCAAATCCTCATCTGTAGAGTAAATGGAACTCAGAAGTATTTAATCCAAGACGTACGCACTGCAATGGCATACCACAAGTTCATATGGTCGGAACCTGCCCATCATATACCGACCAGAATAACACCGTAGATATCTGGGAGAGTTTACTACCCAATCTTGAAGCAGAAGAGCACCGTAGAAGAACGGAAATGTCAGCTAGTTGGTGCATTGCAAAATCAAAAACCAGCGCCGCTTCTTGAGGCAAACCGAGGAAGAGGAAGGCGATTGTCCGTTATTTTCTTCCTGTGCCTTCACGTTTTACGATTACAAACACAGCTTTATATGCAAAAGCGTCGCTGATTGCACTGCCAATTCGTGGTGTCAGGACCGTGCACACCCTTTGAAGAGGGTGGCGTTACAAGTGATGAAGTATATGCGCTTAATCATGCCCGCAAAAAAAAAACTAAGAAATTCGGATGCGGCAGTAAAAGCCAGCGTGCGTGTCGTCCTTCCCGCTAGGAATGCTAAGTACGTTGGGAAGCGCTGCATTTAAACCTATTGAGTAATAATGTACATAAACATAAAAAAGTCGATGAGAACAACCTGGAGCAATGTGGAAGCAGAGGTGAGTGTTGTAATCATTATGTGTACACAACGGCGCATCCTTGACGAAAAAGAAAATGACAAGATCATGTCCTGCCGACCCCCTGCTTAACAAAAGGACAGATCCTTCTTCACGGCTAAGAGCAAAGTTCTAAGTATGGATTGCAGCAGCGGATAGCGGCAAGAAATAAAGATTAGAAGATTTCGCTTCATTACTCCCTTGATATCAAACATAGCCTAGATTTTCCAAGACAGACAGGGAATGGGGAACGTAAACTTGAGAAATAAACGGCGTGTGCCTTTATCGCGTGTAAACGACTTGCGGCACACCGTATGCATATTTACTGGCGCGCACGGCACCGCTGTCGCCCCGTCACAAATCTCCGCGTACTTTTATTTTATGAGTCAGCGTATCATTTTGTACGCCGAAGTGTGGGCGTAACGGTTCCTCACTAAGTCTGCGGCGGCAAATCGGTGTCCAAGCCCAAACTTCATCTGGCTTGTACGTTACGTCCCACCATCTTAAGTTGTAGCGACGGTTGTCCGTAGGCGCTGCCGGGGACGTCCTCGGGCTTCCTCTGCGTGGGGTGGCGACGTCGGGGCTGGCCTAATCTGCCAGATGCAGAAAGATTGCAACAGAAGTGGTCATAGGCTCCATGCCACGCACAAGTTGGAACGGCCTCATCATGCTTTTCTCCTGTACAGAGGACTTCCGACTTCTGCTCTTTCCTGACCCACTACCCGCAATCTCTATTTTCCCCAATACAGTTTATCAATCAAATCAATCCTCTAAGCTCATGTTGGGATAGATAAGTACCATGTCTTCTGCTGGACGTCTATGTTCTTGGCAAACGTGCATGCGATAGTTTTGTTCAGACTTTCTGCAAGTTTATTTGTCTGTAGATGTCATGCAGATGGCTTCTGATGGTTTGTCTGGCTGTAGTTCAAGATAGGTTGCGTGAATTCTGCCGTAAACGCTGTTCGCCGTTCCGCAATGAGTACTTCGAAGGCGCCGTGTCGTAGATGAATTCGGCGAAAACATTAGGAAATCTGGACCGGTTCCATTCGCCAGGGCTTTTCTTCAGCGCAATATTTACGGAAGTCAGTTTTAATAATAATGAGAGACGAGGTGAATATTCTGATCAATCTAAATGCTTTGTGAAGGACGGCTTGGAGTTCACTAGTCGTGCTAGTTGAACAGGGGCACCATACGTCACTCAGGACTAAAGGATGTTTTAACGTAATGTGCAAAGTCAGTGGCTAAAAATGGACTATAATAGTTCTCCTGGATTCAACATTACGTGCCTGTAAACCCGAGATGCCCTGATGTTAGCTCACCACGGCAAAACTACAGGATTTGTTATCTGAGAACTTTGGGATAACCAGAATGTATGTGGCCCTTTTAGATGCAAAGGTGTTTATAAGGACGTTGGTTCACAACTCGAGGGAGAATAACTGAAGTTTGAACACTGCAAGAGATAAATGGTGTGGAAAACCAGTTTCCTCCCCTGTTGCCGCGGCCGATTACTACCACTCCGGCGAGTGTCCTGGCAGCGCCGGCTGGGAGAGGAGGCAAATACTTCCTTTTGGGGGAAGGAGAACCAACGATGGATGCGCCACCAAGACGTCTACGCCGGTTCCCGCGAGAAGACGAGATGGAGCTTCTGGGGCCATTCGGCAACGCGAGCTGTCGCCTCCCGCCGCCTCTCCCGGGAAATTCCGTGGGATAGCGGGCACGGAGCATGAAGCGCACACGGGAGGACCCGTCGTGCACAACCGCTCGTCCTCTGGTCCCCAACGGTGAAGCGACCGGTAATTACTGCACGCTCTCGCCGCCTCCCGCGGCAAACGCCGTGCTATGGCTTTGCCCGAAGAATGCGCCGCGCCCGGGAGATCCCGGCCGCCATATTCACGCCGAGTGCAAATGTCTGCCGCCGAAGTCGTACCCCCATTCACCAGCCGGTGAGTCAAAAGCCCTTCTTACGTAGCCTTGCCCTTCATAGAAAAACCTTGTTGACGTATAGCTAGCCGGCATGCTCTGTATGATTTACGATAGCATTCGAGTATTAACGACGTGTCGTCCCCGTCATTCGTTCCCTTTGTTCCCTCCGCGGGTCGCTAGCGAGAATGCTGCATCCGCGGAGTGGCGACGGGGCGAAATTCCGTCCCCTCATACCACAACATTGGGTCTTGCCTTGAAAGTAATCAACTTGATATTTCAACTGAGGTTCCGAGATCTGGCACTTTGTGAAACAGCTGTGCTGACACTGTTGTTTCCTTCATATTGTTACGGATGATCAAGGAAAAAGAAGCGGACAGTGGCGCGGACAGGAGCGCTTGCGCTAGACGCGACAATTCATTCAACGTCATCTCACTGTCATCGACTATCTCTCTGTCGCCTGTTCTCCTGTTTTCATTGGCTCGCCGCTTCGTAACATTTGGTTGGAGATGATGGGTACTTCATTATCACCCCCTCATCCTGGTCCGGAGCTTCGATGCCCTACGACTTCTTGCGCCGTCGGCTGAAGTTCGGGAGGCATAGCACGGCAGTTCCCCAGCCTGCCGGACCCAGCAAGATCTTGCCGTTCTTCCACCCCGTCCCCCCGCCTCGAACACAAAACACGACGAAGGGGAGACTGACCCGAGACGCCACACATGACCACAAGACACTAGAGCAGACCCGAATGGCCATATGTGACCCCACTGACCAGACGTGCCGACCAAAGATCCTACGACCCAAGACACTGCTATACTTCGAGACACCTCCCCCCCCCCCCCCCTATACAATGCGTTGCGTGCCTTGGCCTACGCCATCGAGTCGTGGTAACGTGTGACCCGAGAGTGTCTTGGGCTAAAGTTCATCGGGAATCATCGTGCCGGCAAGCCGTTGTATTCTTTCTTCTTTCTCGTCTTTCTCAGGAATCCAGACACGCCCATCAACATGGCATTGAATCATCAACATTGGCAAACGTTCTCGTCCACGATCGGGACGATCGCTCGCTGGCCCCGGGTCATGTTACGGACAATCAAGTAAAAAGAAGCGGGCAGTGGCGCGGACAGGAGCGCTCGTGCTAGGCCCGGCAACAATTCGTTAAACGTCATCTCACTGTCACCGACCATCTCTCTGTCCTCTGTGCTCCTGTTTTCATTAGCTTGCCGCTTCATAACCATATTAATGGCGGATCCTGTACCAAGAGCAGGTCGTTGCCGTTTTGTTATGCGACGCTTTGACGGGGTCTCGTGATAAACAATCTACATTTCAGTGCATGGGAACAGAGATATAGACCGCAATGATGAGAAATTTGAAGGCGCAGGTCTATCGAGCGAAGCAGCCGGAGTGATATTTTAAGTTGGCGAGCAAGCACAGAGTGTAGTGATCGCTCCAACCTTGAATGGTCATTAATACATGTTAGTGCGAACTTTTGACGCAGCCCAGATAATGACAAGATAATTTTTTTTTCTCCTCGAAGAGTTCACATCAGTTTCCGAGACTCCACGGCTAGCGTATGCTGTTTTTCAGTCCCTCAATTACATAGCCATATTGACACAGCCATATTGCTGCGTTGCCTAGGCAACGCAGCATGCATCTGGATAAAATTCTGCTTCGACGGTGCCTTCAAAGTGCCCGAGGAAGGAGGAAACGAGAGTTGCGTAAGTACCGTAATGACTGCGCTTGCGGCGTTCCCATTACAACATAATGCAGCCTTTTAATTTCCAGAGAAGGAAGACTACTAAAATGAAGCGCCCTGGTTCGAACCCCACCACTCGTGGCTGAATTTAAAAGCAGGTGAAACAAAAAGTCGTATGCGTGTGTGTGCTGTGAAATGACAGGGCACTTTAAAGATTCCTACGTTGCCGAAATTAGTCCGTACTACTTTAATACGCCACAACTTTCCTTTTACCTGCCTTCTCTTAAGGTATGGTTTTGGTGTCCACGGAACAGTAGGGAAGCGATTTAACCTTCCGTTTCCTGTAATCCAATTTGTTAAAATGATTATGTTATTCACAAAATATTACAAATCAGAACGCTTTTAAGCCGGTACATTCATTTTGATGGTATCTATCCAAATAGTCACTAGACATTTTCGCTTGATTTTACGTCGGGCTCAAACGAGGGGAACACAGAATCTAATGAATTAGCTCAAGCACGTTTTCTGCTTGGAAAATATACTTGCCTTGTGGTGACACTGGTTGAAAACACGTCAAGCACGCTGCAGTCACTATGTATGAACGCAGTCGCGCCATGAAGAGAAATTTGATGTAAAATGTCTCCGTACAACAAAATCAATATTGTAAGTGTGCCACAATGTGACATTTTATACTAACGAATTCCGATCATATATCAAGTAGATTAAAAAGCACCCTGACGGTGACGTTTATATTGGCGCTTCGTGGGTGTATGTTTTTGAGAATATATAAGCCGCGTTTTTGCGGAAGAAAGCGCAATAACTAAACGCAATATGACAGTCACTGAAAGCTAGCAAATATATATCTCTCGTCTTATAATGCTACTGTTTACAAAACAGAGATTGCCAATACAAATCGATTATGCTCAATATGTAAATATCAGCCTTTCTAGCAGCAAAACATAGAACTTGCTCAGTTACCAAAAAAGCATATCTATCTACATGGTGCCTTGCAGTTTGCTTTCATGCGCTTTTACAATTCAGTTTTGGAGAACGCGGCACAAAAGCAAGATTTGTACGAGCGCAGAGGCTTTGCCCTTTTCCGCCTTCTTGCATGCCATCAGCTTTCGAATAATAAACATCTATCTCGCTTAATGCGTTGCAAAAAAGAGAAAATATTTTGCTAAATGTCAGCAGCTGCCTGCAGCTTCGAAAGCACGTAGCAAGTGTGCTGTTCAATATTCTAGCTTGTCGCATATTTTTCACAAGAGGGAAAAATGGATTTCTCGTCTCGAAGATTCGCACTGCGAAATAAATATAGCGAGTTAAAGAAACAGGCCTCTCTGTGTGATTCTCAAATGCATGCTTGTTTATTTATTTATGTATTATACCTCAAAGGTCCCTTGCCGTTATATTACATGAGGGGTGTGCAAACATGGCAAAATATATTTATGAGGGAATGCTTGAAAGGTGAGCTTCGATTGAAGTCTTGAAGCGTGGCAGGTGACTCATGGTGGCAATATGGTCAGGTAGGTGATTCCAATCATTGGCAGTGCGAACGAAAAATGCGTTTTGGTATGTGACAGTGCGCGTACGCGGGAGATATACAGTGTGTGTGTGTGGGGGGGGGGGGTATTTCGGGAATAGCGGTAGGGTGGTCTGATTACATCGTTGGCAGGAGGCAATCAGTGATAAAATCTATAAAAAAGAATGAGAACGGCAGTTTTGCGACAAGATGACAGGGGGGTATGGCTAAGCTGTGCTTATAATGCTGTAATACTGCTGCTGTAAGAACAATCCGATAAAATAAATATAGCGGCGCGGTTCTGAATGGACTCGAGCATTGTTATTAGGTTACTGTGATGAGGGTCGAAAATAGCGCTAGCATATTCTAGTTTCGGACGAATTAGGGTCTTGTAAGCAAGTAATTTAAGAAAATGTGCAAGTGCCAGATTACGACGTAAATAGCCAAGCTACCGGTTAGCAGAGTTAATGATGCTGTTAACATGACGTGTCTAGGTTAAATAATTAGAGATATTGACACCTAAACACTTGCAGGAGTCAGAAATGGCAA
>JAJIZL010002908.1:0-29912 GCA_023969395.1 Amblyomma maculatum
TGCTTGTAATAGTGGTTTTATATGGCTTTTAACCCTTTCAATACTTTGGTAAACTCTTGTCGCACCAGAACCCTTTGACCAAGGTAGAGATTTTAAATGAACAAATGTAACCTTGAATAAAGTTTTGTTTAAAGCCGAGAATGCCGAGACGAAGATTGTTTGTTCATATACGGTGTACATAAATAATACAGAAGCAGATTTCAGAGCTCAAGGCAGAATCGGCGCCTGCTATAGTGGAATGTATAAACCTATGTGCAAGATATCAGAGCAGGAAATGTAGTCAAAGGAAAACAAAAACAGCGCGGATAATATTGTCACGTAGTGGTGACAAGCACGGTAGCCGCAAATGGCACCGGCGTGGCACTAATAAAATTTTTACTGGGCTAAGTTGCGTTAGCAAAATAACTTCTATTCGTTTTATTTATTGATTTACAATACTGTCAGCCCTTGCGGGCTGTTGCAGGGTGAGCATGTCGAAATAGGAAGAAGGTGACAGCAACAGTTAAAAAATAAATAAATAATACAAGACATGCAAGGATGATACGATAAGAATACCTGTAGACAAGCAGGGAATTGACATAAAATGAAGCATAATTCTCATTTAACACATGTTTCAAATTTCTGTGCAAAATTCTCGGTTGATGTAGTGCAAACAAATAATTGCGGGTGAATTTTATTCAAATCTATTACTGTTCTGGAGAGAAAAGAATATTAAAATCATCAAGTTTTGGTGTGTGGGTCATAACTGCAATTGAGTGATTAATACGAGGCGATAGTCAGGAGATCGAAATTGCGAACCAGGCTGGACGTTTAATTTGCCGTTATACAGTTGGCAAAAAAAAACTTTAGCGGGATTATTTTTCTTCTAGTGCTTAGTTCTGAGAGCTACCTAAAGCAAGCATAGCTGTTACCGACTGGTGTCCGGTGGTACGCTGAAAAAAATAAATCTGACAAGTCTTTGTAGCCGTTCTAATTTATCAATTAGGTACTGCTGATAGGTGTCTCTGATTACGGCTGCATGCTTTAACGATGGACGGATGATAGTGTTATATGCATTAAGGTTAACATCAAGGTTAGCATTCCTATGTTTTCGTTTTAGGAACTCGACTTTTTTTTTGCCCCAAATCACACATTCGGTTATGTTACATGTTCACTCCAGTTTAGATTGCTAGTGATTGTTACGAAGAGGTACTTCCCTTTGTGAAGTGTTTTATTTAGGTGTTATTGATGGCTAATGGGAAAACTTGATGCTGTTTCTTATTAGTAAGGGTCATGTAAATATCTTTACAAGATTAGGACACATTCCCCTATGAAGACACCAACTGTGAATCTTTCTCAGGGACTCATTTAACAGAACTTGATCGTAAAGATTTTTAACGCGACAAAATAAACAATGGCCGGCGCACAGTCATATTTTGACAGAGGGATGTATGTCCTTTCTAATATAATTAATATTCATACGCGGCAAAAGGCTAGTACCGCAACAGGGGAAACCACAACAGGTGACGGGAGCCGTAGGTGTTCAGGCAAGCACCAACCGTTTCTTCAGCTTCGTCGTCTATCGCTCTGTAGTCCACCGTCGTCCTCTTCAGTGGCATATGCGTAACATTACCCTGGCATGAAAATCACAGTCCCGGTGCGTACTACGTCGAGGAAGTACAGCTGGAGTTGTACGGATTCATGCGAACGGCAAGAACGATTTCTGTACGGGGCATATCGAATTGTTTGTGTGGGTGCACAGGGATGACCTCGTATGTCACGGAGGTGTCTGGCCGTAGAACGTGGTAGCGACCTCTGTAGTGCAGCAAGAGCTTTTCACAGAGCCCGATTCTATGACCGGGAGTCCAGAGCAAGACGAGAGGCCAGAGAGTATTGGACATCCTAATGAAGAGAATCATGGCGGCGTCTTTGAGAGTTTTGGACGGAAGTCAGTCCGCGGTGAGCTATAACACGGGCGGCGTCAGCTCGTGATATGGCGTCACGAACATAGGAACTTGCATTAGAGGTGGGAGGCAGTACGCTGTCAAATGGAAGAGAAGGGTCACGGCCGAACAGGGGGTGGAAGGGCGAGTAGCCCATTGTATCGTGGCGGGATGAATTATACGAAAGCTTACAAACGGTAAGGTAACATCCCAGTCACGGTGATCAGCCGATACATACATTGACAGCATGTCCTTGAGTGTGCAGGTGAGGCGTTCGGTAAGGCCGTTCGTTTTTGGATGGTAAGCGGTGGTGAAATAGTGCTTAATGGATCAGTATCGGAGAATGTCTTCGAATACTCGAGCAAGAAAGCAGCGACCACGGTCAGTGAACAGCTGGCGTGGAGCACCATGGAGCAGGATAATGTCGTGGAGGTGAAACGCTACGACGTCAGTTGCACAGCTGGTGGGTCAACAGCTGGTGGGTTGAGCAGCTGGTGGGTTAACGGGGTGTAGCCACAACAATCTATTTATTTCCCGAAGCAGACAGAGGAAAAGGCTCGAGGAGATCAAGGCCAACTCAGGAAAATGGGTCTTTTTGGATGTCGATCGGCTGTAGGTATCAACTCAGGAACAAACGACTGCTTCTACCGTGGCTGACACCAGTCACAAGAAGCCAAGTAAAGACGAACAGAGCGGTAGACTCTTGTCCAAAAGATCCGCCGGCGGACGCTGTCGTACGTACGAGATATGCCAAGATGACCCGCCGTAGGCACGTCGTGCAACTGCTGAAGAACGACGGCATGCGGATGGTCGGGGATTACAAGTAGAAGCTCAGCGCTATGTGGTCGCATATTGCGTCTATATAAAGTGCCGTTGTGGAGCACATACAAAGCAAGGGTAGCATCAGGGGGATCAGTGCTCAGGCGGTTGATAATGCCGCAAAGCTTGCGATCGAAGCGCTGCTCATGACGAATGTTTGAAAGGTCAGAGATCGACAACACAAAGGGGTCATCGTCACACTCGCTTTCAGAAAGCGGATCTACCGGGTTGCGGGACAGGCAATCGGCATCAGTGTGTAGTCGGCCGGACCCGCGTCACGGAGTTACCTACGCGTGCTGGGTAAACGGGGTTGGTATGGAGGGTGAGGCCCAGTAGGGACATAAGCTCCGCCACTTTGCGTCCTCGCACCTGCTCTTTACAGTACCACCACAGCTGACTGGGGCATTGAACTCACCAAATATAAGGAGGGGGTCTCGAACCGCTGTCTTCCGCGCACGGCTAAAGATGTCTGCGAACGTCACTCGCTTTAATTTGGGGGAGCAGCATATGTTCAGTGTGTGCATGGGAGAATCTGAGTAGCAAAGGGGTAAGATTGTTAGCATAACATATTGTTACGGGGCGGCAAGCCGATGAAGAAAGGAAACAGAACATGACCAATGGCGATGGTAGATGTCGTTTAATGAATGATGGCGGACGTAGCGTGAGCGCGCCTGCCCACGCCATTGTCCGCTTCTTCTTCGCCCGTAACACTACCCGGGGCCACCGAGCGATCGTCCCGATCGGTGGACGAAGAAGTCAAAGTTGATCAGATTTGAGACATGACGGTGATCTTGTGCGGACCGGTGAAGAAAGAAGAGAAAGAAGGTAATGGCTTGCCGCCATGATGAACAATGAAGCCTGGCCCAGGAAGGTTTCGTTCAACCGGTCGCCAGGATTTGATGGCTGGGTCCTAGGTACGCATCAAACGGCACAGGCGGGGGCGATGTCTTCACGTGTACTGTTGTATCGGGTCGGTGGTTTCTTCTGGTCGGCGTTTCAGGTCGGTCGGATTCTTCGGTCAGGTCTTTCATGTGCTGTGTCTTGTGATGTTTCCTTGCGCGTGTTCGTGGCGTCTTAGGTCGGTGGGATCTTAAAGTTCGGCTGCTTGTGTTTCTTCGTGTCTTTCGGTCAGGGCGGCGGACTGGGCGGGGGTGGAGAATGGCGATGTCGCGTCGGGTCCAGCAGGCTGGGGAACAGCCAGGTGATGCGTCGTCCTAGGGAACCAGTTGCCGACGGCGCAAGATGACAGAGGGCGCCAAAATTCCGAACCAGGATGACGAGTGATGATGATGTACCCAGCGCCTCCAGCGAAATGTTACGGTGCGGCAAGCCGATGAAGACAGGAAACAGAACATGACCAATGGCGATGGTAGATGACATTTAATGAATGATGGCGGACCTAGCGCGAGCGCGCCTGCCCACGCCATTGTCCGCTTCTTCTTCTTCGCCCGTAACAATATGAATAGGGGAGAGTTATGTCTAGATCCACTTCTGTGGCCATGTATGATTTGGGTACGAGCAGACAGGACGAGAGGTCTTGCTAGAACGTCGTGCAGTTTGTCAATTTGGTCTCCGCTCCTGGATCCTGGAGGCGGCCACGCCGGACAAAGCTTCGAATGTTTCTAAGTAGAGGCGCAAGTGTGCGCGTTTTGGGCGGTTCCTGAAGCTCCTGGACCAATAGTGATTGACATGATTTGGAGGAGGAGAGGGACTGCTGCTTTGGCTGCTGTCCCTCATGAGTGATATTTAGGGAGACTGGTACACACGCTCCATGGTGCCG
The DNA here is from genome assembly GCA_023969395.1 of Amblyomma maculatum. Classification (NCBI taxonomy): domain Eukaryota; kingdom Metazoa; phylum Arthropoda; class Arachnida; order Ixodida; family Ixodidae; genus Amblyomma; species Amblyomma maculatum. The sequence goes on from JAJIZL010002908.1 coordinate 4,522, forward strand.
GCATCTGAAGTAGGGGAGGAGTTCTAGTCCTCCTCGTCGGAATTCGTAATAACTCTGGAGTATTTTGCGAGACGGGACATATTTTTAAGGTTCCCAGCTCGACGGCCTGTTCTTTGGAGATGGTACATAATGTTAAGGTGCCCAGCTCGTTGGCCAGTCCTGGGATAATCCTGCATTTATATGGACACACTTGTTGGGACCGTTGACGAGCATCTGCGATGTGGTCCATGGCGGCTTCCAACATGTTTTGCAGTTGGGAGGCGAGACGCGCCTCCATCGAGGCCAAAGCTGCCACAAACACGGTCGGCAGTTCTGGCTTACTCTCCATGGCATCTGAGCTCTTCGGACTCTGACGCGGCTGTGAGTTTAGCTTCAAACTTTCACTTTTACCCAGCAATCACTCATTCTGTGCCCTGAGCAACTGGACTTGTTTGCCGCCCTCGGCGTCTACGCCGGGGAGCGCGCGAGGGAAGGAAGGTGAGGAGAAGATAGCAGAGGACTCAACCCTTGGCCAGCTGCTCACCTGCTTATGTGGCGGTGCGGAGGCATGGGCGCTGGCAGCGCCGTCCGCCTGAAGAAAAGAGACGCCAAGTTTACCCGCAGTGGGCGCGCCTTGCAGCTGCTGAAGAACGGTGGCATGCAGGTTGTCGGGGACTACAAGTAGAAGCTCAGCGCCATGTGGTCGCATATTTCGCCTATAAAAAGTACCGTTGTGGAGCACATACAAAGCAAGGGTAGCATCAGGGTGATCAGTGCTCGGGCGGTTGATATATGCTGCAAAGCTTGGGATCGAACCGCTGCTCATGACGAATGTTTGAAAGGTGAGAGATCGACAACACATAGGGGTCATCGTCACACTCGCTTTCAGATGTCGAATCTACCGGGTTTCGAGACAGGCAATCGGCATTAGTGTGTAACCGGCCGGACCTGCGGACGACAGAAAAAGTGTATTCCTGAAGACGCAGCGCCCAACGCCCGAGACGACCAGTAGGGTCCTTCAGCGAAGATAGCCAACATAAGGCTTGGTGGTCGGTGTCGACGGAGAACGGGCAGCCAATTAAGTAAAGGTGAAACTTTGTAATGACCTACATTAGGGCTAAACACACACATTCTGTGATCTAATAAATTCCTCAGCCGCTGACAGCAAGAGACTGGCATAAGCAATGACGCGAGTGCAACCCGTCTGCTGTTGGGCGAGTATTGCAACATTATCGTGACCACTGGCGTCTGTACCTACCTCCGTTGGTGCTGAGGGGTTGAAGTGTGCTCGGACGGGCGGGGTAGTATGGGCTGCGATTAGCGCAGAAAAGGCTTGAGATTGTTCTGGGCCCCAGCAAAATAAAACGTCGTTCTTCAGAAGAAGAGCGAGTGGACGAGCCGTCTCAGCAAAGTGGGGGACAAACCGCCGGAAATACGAGCAAAGGCCAAGAAACTACGAACATCACTAGTAAGCGGGGTGTAGGAAATGCACTTACAGCACGAATTTTGTAGGGGTCGGATTGAACGCCGCGGGCATCGACCAAGTGTCTGAGTGCCTTGCGTTTACGTCGGCTGAAGTTACACTTATTAGAATTCAGCTGAAGGCCAGCTCTTCGGAAGCCTCCAAGGATGCCATCAAAGGGATGGAGAAGGCTCTCGAAGGTCGAAGAAAAGACAATGACGCCATCGAGATAACATAAGCACGTTGTTAATTTGAAACCACGTAGAAGTGAGTCCATCACACGCTCGAATGTAGCGGGCGCATTACACAGGTTAAAAGGCAACACCTTGAATTGTTACATGACCACCGGGAGTGACGAAGACGGTATTCTCTCGGTCCCGTTCGTAAGCCGCGATCTGCCGATAACCGGAACGAAGATCAATCGAAGAGAAATAACTGGCACCGTGCAAACAGTCGAGGGCATCATCTATCCTAGAAATGAGTAAACGTCCTTTTTTTGTAACTTTAGTGAGGTGTCGGGAATCAACGCAGATACTCCAGGTATTGTCCTTTCTAACAAGCATGACTGGTGACGACCAGTGGCTGCTCGAGGGCTCTATAATGTTTCTTGCCAACATCTTGTCCCCTTCATCTTGTATGACGCGACGTTCAAAAATGGCGACTCGGTAAGGTCTTCTGTGAATTGGGCTGGCGTCTCTTTTATCAATACGATGAGTAACGAGAGATGTTTGTCCCAAGGGTCGGTTGCCAAAATCTATAATGTCACTGTACGAGGTCAGAAGGCTCGTAAATGTTTGAGCACGATCAGGACACAAGTCAGGAGCTACCATTCCTGATATGCGGGCCTCCGTAGACAGGGATGACGCATGTCGTATCGATGCTCCAGCAGTAGGGTAAGGTAAAATTTCACTCACATTATAGTCAGACAGCGGGGTTAGTTTGGCGAGAGAAATGCCCTCAGGAAGAACTTGTACAATAAGGTTGAAGTTCAGACTGGAGAATAAGTATGGTTATTCGCTACATGCATAATATTGTGAGGGAGGGTTATGCTATGCTGCAGAGTCACATCGGTTAAGGGGAAAACAACGTAGTCGCCATCAGTAATGGAGGGAAAAGGCGTCCTATGCCCATACACAGCGGCTTCAGGTAGCAGGCGAATAAATTCAGCGGAGCCAGGACGGAGCATTGAAGTTGCATGAGCTTGTTCATCGAGACAAAACGGCAGGTCTAGATGAAGCAGTCCAGAAAAGTCAATGAGAGCGGAGTGTGCATTTAAAAAGTCGAGGCGTAATATAACGTCTTCAGGGCAAGTGGTGAGGACTGTGAATAACACAGGGATGTTGCAGCCGACAATGCTAATGCGTGCAGTGCATTGTCGAGCTGTGTTGCCATTCACAACACGAACGGTAGATGAGGTGGCTGGTGTGAGAACTTCTTGGGGCGTCGGCGGAACGAGGAACTGAGGACAGAAATGTGGGCAATAGTGTCAATAAGTGCAGAAATTGGGACTCCATGTGATTACGTCTAAGTGCGGGGTTCAGACCCGAGTTGGCATTCCAGGCAGTCCGGGTCAGTAATGCAGTGTCACTTCCGGGCGCTGCATTCGCTAGTTTCGCGAGTAGGTGCCGGCGTAAGATGGGGAGGAGCCGCGACGAGACACCGGTGAACGGGATCGATGAGCCCGTGGAGATGGAGAGCGGCTGAAACAACGAGCAGTTGGGACGGTTTCGGTGGGAGGCTCATCTGGTTGAGGAGCAAAGTGTCGAGGTCAATCATATGTGGGGCGGGGCTCCTTTGGTGGGGCAGCAAAGCGTCGCGGTCCGTAGTAATACCGACGGTCAGTGTTGTAATAGGAGCGAGGGGTGGGGAAGGTACGGCTACGGCAATACCGCGAAGTGTGGCCGGCTCGGCAGCAAATGAAGCAGATTCGCCTGTCGTCTGAGGTGCGCCAATCTGCAGGATTGTGACCAACGTATCGACGTGGGAAGGCTGTGATGGCGGTGGTAGCAGCCACTAAAGGAACAGGGCTAAATGGTGGAATGGGTGGCACGGAGCTAGAGTAGAGGCCGACGGTTGCTAGTTCCTGGTAGACAACGGTCTGTACCATGGCCACGGTGTCGGGCAGCTGAGACGGGAGTGATACAGGACGTAGGGCCTCGAGTTCTCTCCGGACGATGCAAGTCATGGGATGGGAGGGCTGGTGCAAAGGGGTCAGGTCATCGTAGGATGAGGTAGCCGCCGTGTTCGGAAGATGCTCAAAGCGACGCACGAGATGTCTTTGTTTAACCTGCTGGAAGTTTCTGCAGACGTGAAGTACCGTGTCGACAGTAGAGCAATCCATGCAGAATAGGATGTGGAATGCATCATCCGCGATACCCTTGCGGATATGCCCTACCTTGCCACATTCCGACATGGAGGTGTTGATATTACGACACAACGCAAGCATGCCTTGAATGTAGGCGAATGTAGGCCTTGAATTCCCCACTCCGTGGGGAACTGAACACAAGAAGAAAGTTCGGTTTTTGCAGCCAGAGTCTGTTCAATTGGTTTACCGAACAAGTCTTGAGGCTTTCGCTCTCAGATATCCCAGGCAATGAGCTCTTGCTCATGGTTGTGAAACCATGTTGGAGCTGTTCCCGCCAAATAAAAGATTTTGCTAGCGAGCATGATGGTTGCGTCCAAGTGGTTGTTCCGGCTTCAGCACTCATACGCATCAAACAAATCATCAGCGTCTCGGTTGTCATCGCCAATATAGATGGGAGGGTGGCGAAGTTTCGTGAGGACAACTGGCTGAGGCTATGTTCTCGCGGTGGTAGGGGCTGCTTCGGAAGTAATCGTTGCTGTTTGAGACGGTGGTTGTGATCCCAGGTAGGAGGCGGCCGCTTCGCAAATCCAGCTTTTGGCTACTCGGATAATGGGCTAATGGGCTACTCGGCACGTACGGGGATCCTTATTCACCTCCACCAAGATGATACATGGCAGAAGGCTAATACCACAACAGGAGATGAGAGACGTAGGTGTTCAGGCAGGTGTTCAGGTGTTCAGTTGTTCAGCTTCGTCATCTATCACTCTATAGTTTATCGTCGTCCTCTTCAGCGGCATATACGTGCCAATATATCACAAAAATAAAATGGGACCTAGAAAAGACCCTCGCGGCACATCAGAGGACACATTTAAGATTGGTGAATGCTCACCATCGATCTCAACGGATTGCCTCTTGTTATGTAAATAGGCTAGTACAAAATTTATAACGTTGAGATCGATACCAAACATGTGCATTGTTTCACAAGTTTTGCGTGGCACACCTCGTCAAGGACTTTCGAAAAGTCTAACTCTATAATGTGAACATTTTCTTCGGAGTTCATGGCTTTGACAAAGTTGTGAAGAGTTTCGAATAATTGTGTGACTGTTGAAGGGCGACTGCGGAAGCCATGTTGCTTGCTGTAAGGATAATCACGATTTTCAAGGTACTGTACCAGGTATTTACAGACTATATGCTTTAGCATTTTACATATAGAAGATATGATTCATATAGGACGGTAATGTTCAACACATAATTTGTCTTCAGATTTATGTATGGGTAAAACTTTTGTTAACTGCCACTCACTCGGCACAGCGCATTTATCCAGTGAAACCGAGAAAATGTTTACCAAAAATGTGGAACCCAGCCGCAGTATTTTTTTTTATAAATTGTTAGGAATCATGTCTGGTCCTGTGGACTTCTTGCTATGTAACTTTAATAGCAGGGAGATAACTCGTTTTGATGCATAGACATTGCTGCCACAGTGCATCTGACTTGGCGTTTTTATCATGGCTCTCAAGTTTCGGTACAAATACGGAGGCAAAAAAATCAATAAAATCTTCGGCTATTACTAGGGGCTTGTTACAATTTGTTTCCAAATACTGAGATGCTGCCTACAGTTGATATATAACTGCACCCAACAGAACAAGTAGCTCCAAATTTGTTTCGAAAAATTCTGCAAGTATTCAGCCAGTGTGGCGGAAAAAAACACATCCTTCTTGCGTCTTATAACTCTCTTCCGACTTGTGGGCTAAGGGTAGCCAGTAGTGTCGGATTCCTAGGGGACCTTTGCCGTACGCCCCATAGTCTTCGTTTTAGATGGATTCTATTTCAGTTGATCCAACATTAGGTATCCTAATTTGTAAAACAAATCGAGGTGGACATTCTTCTCGTGGTGACATTTTAATTATGTCTCTATCTAGGGGCATTTTATCAAGTGAGAGTTCCAAGTAGTCTAGAACACGTGCCGTGGGCCTGATTACAGTTACAAACTTTTACGGTTTTGTTTTTAGTTAAATATTTCTTGCTCGATTTAAGAGTGGCAACAATGGCCTTGTGGTCTGAAATTCCTTCTATTGCGATTTCACAATCAAACGTATCATCCGATATAAATAACAAATCCAGCACTGTTGCACACTTTTCATGTATTCGCGTAGGCTACCGAACAACCTGAACGAGCCCATGTTTAGCCATAGTGTCCAACATATTATTAGGATGGCGTCTGTCTAACGGCCCTGGAAGAATTATTACCTCCGACTCTGGTGCCTGGCAGAATAAAATCGCCCAAGAAGACTACTCGACTTCTGTCTTTCATGACGGTCGTGTGATATGATCAATTGCTTAGATAAATTTGACTGGACTTGACGGGGATAATAATAATTGGTGTAATAATATTCCACCAATTATTAATATAATCTCAAAAATAAATAGCTTCCGTCCTACCGGGTTGGTTCAGTCATTAGGGCACTCGACTACTGTGCCCAAGCACGCGGGATTGAATCCCGGCCAGGGCGGTAGCTTTTCGATGGAGGCGAAAAGCAAGAAGGCCCCGTGTGCTGTGCGATGTCAGTGCACATTAAAGAACCCCAGCTTGTCAAAATTTCCGGAGCTGTGAACCCTCCTGGTAGTAGGCGGTGGTTGCAAATGTGATGCCGGTGTCATCGTCATAGCATAGGGCGGCGCCAGTATAAATCCGGAGACCTGTGTGCTGGTCTTGCATATCAATTATATGGCGTTGCTGGTGCCCTAGTGAAAAATCCCGTAAAGCGCCAAACGGGTTTGAACTGGTCCTTATTATCCCGTATAAATTTCACATCGGTGTGACCAGTCCTGTACTACGCTTAAGCACGTTTATAACGGACAGGTCATGTGCGGTATGGAGTTAATACAGGACACACCATACCTAGTATGCATCTCATACAGGACAACCCACCCGATATGGATATGAAACAGGGCGGACCAGTCCTGTATTGGGCTCATATACAGGACAGGGCATGTCCGCATTTATGAAACCGGACAAACCCGTCATGAATGGAACTGATACGGGACGGAGTATTTCCGCATCTCAACACAATTCGGGCGGATTGGGAAGCTCAACCAAATTGACCACATCGGAACATGCCTGCGCCCTAAATAAGCATGAAACCATACATATATATACGTTACAACTCTTCTGTATATGTGGAGTACGCATTGTTTCACAAATATCTAGAAGATATGAAGCCGTGGACGTGTCCGCTAGCAAGTATATACGCGCATCGCGTTGATTTTGCATGTGCAACAGTCGCTGCAGCTTGTACAATCTTGCAGTGCATCTTCATATCTGCGGCTAAAAATCTGCCACCTTCAATGCGAAAGTGCGAGCAAGAACGTAGCGTTTCGTTAGCGAGGTTAACAATACGCTCGAGGATAAGTGAAACACATCGCTAACCATCGAATTATGCACAGGTTAGCCGGACATCGGGAGTCGCTTCCTCGAGTGTTTACATATGCAAAACACTTGGTCGGAAGTAAATTCATTGACGTCGCTGCTCCGCTGGCAGCAGGTGAAGCTAACACAAGCAGTATTACAAGCTTTGGTGCACCGCATATCTCTGTATGTAGCAAAAATTACATGTGTTCGAAGACAATAACAAAACACATAGGCTCTAGTAAATCGCGACATTCTGAGGTTCTGCAAGAAAGCGATGCATTGTAAAGATATGCCCGGCACGAATAACCCTTCGTGATAGCAAGGAAAAAGATTCAGCGTGGTTGAAGGCCGATCGGTCAAATACGACCACAAATTCTACACCCTAAAATATACACAAAGTACGAAAAAGCGGTGTCGACTACATAAACAGAGGTATAACCACCGCAACTCTATTCCGTCGTAGTGTAGTGCTTAGAGTGTCTGCTTGTTACCCGTAAAGGCCGAAATTCGAATCACGACGTGTGTGTTTTAATTTTTTTTCCAAACGTAGTCGTGTTATTTTATAGCTCAGCATGCTTTCTCCAGCCTGGCGTCCAGTTTGTTTTTTCTGAAGCAAGGGCCGCGGACCATACAGGAATTTCCGGAATGAGAGCTCCGTGCGGTTTCATTTTGGTTCAGTCTGTTTCAATTACCCAGAAACTGGATGAACCCCTCATTGCTGGAACTGATACCGGGCAGAGTATTTCTGCTCATGAACAGAAGCCGGGCCGATCGATGAAGCGTAACGAGAATGACTACGCCAGACACGCCGGGGCACTAAAAAAGCATCATATCAAACATACAGCTATTCTGCATATAAAGAGCACGTTCCATATCTCAAATGCCTCGAAATTACGAAGCCATCGAAGTGTGCGCTAGCAAGCATATACGCGCATCGCGGCGCTTATGCGCGTGCAACAGTCACTGCAACGCGTACGATCTTGCGGTGCGTCTTCATATCTGCGAATGAAGATCTGCCGCCTTCAACGCGAAAGTGGAAGCACGAACGTACCGTTTCGCTAGCAATGACGAAAACATGCATGAGAAAAAATAAAGAAACATCGCTGACAATCGAAAGATGCACAGATAGCCGCACACCGGGCGAACCTTTCTCGAATGTTTACATTTAGGAACCACTCAGTCGCAAGTGTATTCATCGACGTCGCTGCTCCGCTGGTAACAATTGAAGCTAAAAGCAAAGTAATACAAATATTAGTGCACCGAATATCTCTGTACGTAGGAAAGCTTACAAGTATTCGTATACGATAAAAAAACATCAGCACTAGTAAATTATGATATCTTGAGGTTTGCCGGCAATAAACCGACGCATTATAAAGATACTGGACATTTGCGAACCCTCGTGATAGCCTGGAAAACGATTCAGCGTGTTTAAAGGGCTATCGGTGAATTACGGCCACACATTATACAGCCAAGGGAAATATACAAAGTAAGAAAGAGCAAAACTAGATCCATATACTAAATCATAACCACTGCAACCATAACCCGCCATAGGCAATAAAAAAAAGGAGCCGTTGTTAAGGTGCCCATCTCAAGACCACGAAGACCGAAATTCAATTCCGAACGTGGCGATAAATGTTTTTGTATTTTTATTTATTTTTAAATATAGTCGTGTTATTTTGTATTGTTGCATACTTTTTTCCAGCCTGGCCCGCGTTACTCTCCGGAAACGAGGGCTATCAACCATACAGGCCATTCCGATATCAGAGCTCCACGCAGTTTCATTCCGGACTTTCCAGGGCAGTACAGGAATTTCCTGAATAGTCCACAGTCCTGTATCCAAGATCCTGTAGTGTAAACCTGTATACGATTTCCTGAATGAATTTTATACAGGATGTTTCAGTAGGGTGATCTCTTCCTGATCATTTGATGTTGGCTGGAAGGGGTTTTGAATCCGTTACCAATGTGTCTATCCGTGGTGCTGTAAGATGGTCCAATGTGGGCAAGTAAAGGTTCGCTTCGTCAAAGATTCAAGTACGGATGCAATGCCCGTCGGGTGTGGGTCACAGGCGAGTTTCATGATTGACTCGATGCGTAGCAATAATTGTATCCACCGGTGGGAGTTCAGCGAATCAGCCGCCATCTGCTTGGAATCAGCATATGGCGGGAGCCGCGCTTCCTCCTGGATACTGAGTTCAAGGTGTCATCGTCGCCTCCCTACATTGCCATGGAGACAGCAGAAACGCTTGACATGGAGAAGTAAGATGTGGCCACGAACTATTTAAATCTGTTTTCTTATGCGAAGGCTACTGGCATGCGGCCTTAGCATTGTGATTCTAGCGCGCTGATCGATTCTGTATTCCGTGTTTGGCCATGGTCGTTCTCGCGAGGCGACGCTTTATACTTTTCTTTGTCACGAAATATAGGTCGGTACGTATCTCGAAGATTCTAGCCGCTCGCGTGTTCCAGGTTATGCTAGTACCATTTGCGGCTTTATCTAGATCTTTCCTCGCCGCCTTTAAATGCAGCGCTGACAAGAAAAACGAGCATTCTCAGTTCGACGATCGACGAGCACGTTTGTTGCTATCGCCGCCGCCAAGATGCTTAGTTCTTTCGCAAGTAAGCCCAATAAAGAGGTAATTTGAGTACTATCAAGTCTGTGTTCTCTTTTTGGTGTGTACGGCCTTGTCACCACTACGTTACAAAGTTTCTCACGTGCCTGGTGTGGCGTAGTTGGTTAGTTCCCGATGTCAAAAAATGGCGTAGTTGGTTAATGCACCCGGCTGGTGATCGGACGGGCAGGAATTTAATTCGTGGTGGAGGATGATCTGCAGCAGGTGCAGCTGTGGCGTAGAGGTAGATCATCCGCCTCGCATGCAAGAGGGCCGGGGTTTAAATCCCGGTGCCATGTAATTTTCCACCGGATAAAAAAAAAAGAAATCCGCGTGTTGATGGAATTGCATAAACAGGTTTGGGGTGCGACCTGATGCCAGTGAACACCTCCGGAAACTCACTCCCTCACCAGAACAGGAGTTTGCCATCCTGGTGCAGTAATTGGCGGCTACCTCTCATGATTACTTCCATAAAACCCCGGCCCTCAGTCACCAGCGGCTGCGGAACAAGTGACCACGGCGGCGGTCAGACCTGTGACGAAGCACGGGGTGCTAAGAACATCTGGCTCCGCTGGACAGGCCGCCATTGGAAACTGGCCTGGCAATGTTTAACGCTAGAACCCTAGCTAGTGAAGCTAGTTTAGTAGTGCTGTTACAGGAACTAGAGGACATGAAATGGGATGTCATAGGGCATAGTGAGGTTAGGAGGCCGAATGAGGCATATACTGTACGGAAAGATGGTCATGTACTGTGTCATCGAGGCTTATCGGAGAGGCGACAACTAGGAGTAGGTTTCCTTGTCAATATGTACACAGCGGATAATATAGATGAATTCTATAGTATTAACGAGAAGGTGGCAGGCATCGTAATAAGGCTTAAAAAGCGGTATAAACTGAAGGTTGTACAGGCCTATGCACCTACATGTAGTTATGATGACCAGGCAGTTGAAAGCTTCTACGATGCGAAAGTATGCGAGTAATGCGAAAGGTAAAGACGCAGTATACTGTGCTAATGGGCGGCTTCATTGCCAAGGTAGGGAAAAAGCAGGCAGGAGGTCAGGTGACTAAGGCATTGCTTCTATGAATAGCAGGGGGGAGTTACTAGTTGAGTTTGCAGAGCGCAATAACTTAAGGATCATGAGTACCTTCTTCAGCAAACGGAAGAATCGGAAACGGACATAGAAAAGTCCTAACGGGGAGACTAAAAATGAAATTGACTTCATACGGTGTTCAACCCCCGTCATTATGCAAGATGTAGAGGTAATCGGGAAAGTTCGATGCAGTGACCATAGGAAGATGATGTCCCGAATCAGCCTAAATCCGAAGAAGGAACGCAACAGATTAGTAAGAAAGAAACCGATCAACGAATTTGCGCTGAGGGGGAGGGCAGAAGAGTTCAGGATCTCGCTACAGAATAGATATTCAGCTGTAACCAAGGACGAGGATATTACCCTAGAAGCAATGAACAATAATTTCAGAGATATCATTACTGAGTGCGTTGTAGAAGTAGGCGGTAGGATTGTTAGAGAGAATACCGGTAAGCTGTCTAAGGAGACGAAAAATTGGATTAAGAAACGCCAGAGTGTGAAAGCTTCCTATCCAGCAGACCAGATAGAATTGGCCGAGATATCAAAGCTAATCAATAAGGGCAAGGTGGCCGAGATAAGGATCTATAACATAGATAAAATTTAGCATGCTGTAAAGAACGGGGCAAGCCTTAAAGCGGTAAAGAAGAAATTGGGCATAGGCAAAAATCAGACGTATGCGATAATGGACAATGCGGGCAACGTCATCACGAAAATGACAAGATAGTCAAAGTAGACGAGGAGTTCTATACAGATCTCCATAGTAGCCAAAGTAGTCAGGACCGTTATGAGATTGTCTTTAGGGAAAAACAGTCAGACGTTCCACCAGTGACGAAGGGCGAGATCAAGAAATCATTAGAAACTATGAAAAGGGGGAAATCAGCTGGAGAAGATCAGATAACTAATGATTTGTTGAAGGAAGGGGGGGATACCATGCTAGAAAACTGGCCACCCTGCATACGCAGTGCCTGGTGTCATCGACGGTACCGGAACCATGGAAGAATGCAAACATTATCCTCAATTATAAGAAAGGGGACTCTAAGGACCTCAAAAATTACAGACCAATCAGCTTACTGTCTGTTACGTATAAGGTATTTACTTAGGTAATCGCTAATAGAATCAGGACAACCTTAGACTGCAATCATTCAAAGGATCAAGCAGGTTTTCGGAAACGGTACTCTACTATCGATCATATTCGTACCATCAACCAGGTGATAGAAAAATGCTCAGAATGTAACCAGCCCTTATACAAAGCATTCATTTATTACGAAAAAGCATTTGGCTCAGTTGAAACCTCGGCGGTGATGCAGGCATTGCGAAGTGAGGGGGTAGACGAGCCGTACGTGAAAGTGCTGGAAGATATATATTGCCGCGTGCCTCTCTGAAAAGAGGACAAAGAAGAACAGAGGACAAAGAGGACGAAACGGAGTGTAGCGCGTGGAACTGTTCCGATTAGTGATCGCTGCCTTGTACTCGTTACTTTTTTCTGGTGGAGGTGCGGGGTACGATTTCCCTTTTTGCTGAGTTCAACCCCTTAAAGGCAACCGAGAGCCAACACGATAGAACAAACACTTTGACACAGGGCTCAGCACTATAACTGTAACGTGTCCGCCATGTCACCGGTCGTCTATGGTTCCGGCTTCAACGGTTCTGATGATGTCTTAAGGGAGCTTTTTCGATCTGTGGTCAGAGAAGAGCTCAGACACATTCAGCTACAGGGTCTAACGTCGTCGTCGAGGCTTCCATCACTCGCGGAGGTCGTTCGCGAAGACTTGAGGCAAGCCGTCCCGGAACCGTCTGTGCCTGGTGTACAGCCACCACCACCGAGTGTGCCAACGTACGCGGCCGTGCTTCAGCAGCATACCCTCTGTGATCCTCCAAGCGGGAACCCCACTCTGATACATCCAAATCAGCACCATAGTGGGTACGTCTCTCCCAGAGCCAGAGTGAACCCCCCTACTCTTGATCCAAACCCACGCCATCCTCCTCTTCTAGCCGAGGCACGATTTCGAAGGACTGACGTCTGGCGTGCCCCTGACAATCGGCCCATTTGTTACCACTGTGGTGAGGCCGGTCACATGTTAAGGTTCGGTCCGTACCGCCGCGCCGGACTTCGTGGCTTTCATCTGCGTGCACGATGTCCTCGGAATGGTGAACGACCACCCTGAATCGAGGAGTACCTGTCGACACATACGAATCCTCCGGATGTCCCACAATACGGGTCCCGCGTCATTACCTCTTCCCGTTATCGTTCTCCAAGTCCACGGCCCTCTATAAACCGCACTAGCCACCTGACGAGCCCCCGCTCCCCGAGGCTTCGGGAAAACTAGGAACAGCGCCCTGCGGAGGTGAGGCCGCTGACGAGCGAAGTGCTGAACATCCTCCATCAAGTTTAGTACAAGATAACAGCTATCAGACGGCGTCATGTAACGATGAACGTGAGTGCGCAGTTTCGGACATACCGGTTTCTATCGACGTTTTTCTCATTACAGCTTTAGTTGATAAGGGGGTTAGCCAGGAAATTGAAGAAAGTTTTGACCGAGTGGACTGGGCCTCAGATCCGCACTGCAGGGGGACACCTTATTACTCCGGCTGGAAGATGCATTGCGAGAGTTGCAATTGAAGGATTTGGCTATGTTTGCGACTTCGTTATATTTACCCATTGTTCGCGAGACGTCATATTCGGCTTGGACTTCTTAAAGGCTAATGGTGCGATAATAAATTTTCAAGAATCACGAGTGACATTTTCGCCAAGCCAAGCGATTGCGAGATCTAGCGTCGACGGATCATCAACGCCCGCCTTACGTATTACAGCTGCTGACGTTACGGTCTCGCCACGGTGCAGCATTATGGTCTTGGTAGAAAGCGACTCACCATGCGATCGAGACGTGCTGGCAGAGACGAACGTGGACCTGCTTCTTGAGAAAGGGATCTGCGCTGCAAGAGGACTTGTTCGCTTGCGAGACGGTTGTGCGAAGCTCTGGATTACGAATTTCGGGATCGAGTTTCGGCACATTGCGAAAGGAACGGCCCTCGAGTATGTTGCCGACTTTATTGAGCCAGGGAACATCTGTACTCTGGCGCCGCCGTCGCCAGCCAGATGTAATGCACCCGACATTCTATCAACTGTGGACATTAATCCCAATCTGTCGGTGGTTGAGCGGCGGCAACTCCTAGACCTCCTTCAGGAATTTGCTGGATGCTTTACAACGTCTTCGAAAGTTGGGCGTACCCCAGTAGCCAAACACCGGATTATGGTTGACGCGGAGACCAAACCGATTTCCCAACACCCATACCGAGTGTCGTCAACGGAACGAGAGGCTATTCGAAGCCATGTGCAGGAAATGCTTACCGACGACATGGTACAGCCGTCTACCAGCCCCTGGGCTTCGCCTGTAGTGTTGGCGAAGAAAAAAGACAACAGCTTGCGTTTTTGCGTCGATTGTCGTAAGTTAAATCAGGTAACGAAACGGGGCGTATACCAGCTCCCACGTATCGACGACGCAATGGACCGGTTACGAAATGCCAAATATTTCTCGTCGCTTGACCTCAAGAATGGCTACTGGCAGATAGAAGTGTACGAAAGCCACAGAGAGAAAACAGCATTCGTCACCCCCGACGGCCTTTATGAATTTAAAATGCTTCCTTTCGGTCTCTGTTCTGCACCAGTAACCTTCCAGCGAATGATGGACACCGTTCTATCTGGCCTTAAGTGGCAAGGATGCCTAGTGTATCTCGACGATGTCGTCATTTTCGCGGCTACTTTTGAGGAGCACCTTGACCGACTGCGAATGGTACTACAGGCACTGCGTTCAGCCCAACTGACAATAAACCCTCAGAAATGCCATTTCGGATTCCAGGAGCTCCGCTTTCCTGGCCATGTTATTAGTTCTGAGACTGCTGCTGTGAAAAATTTTCCGCGCCCAACCGACAAAACGTCCGTTAGAAGGTTTTTGGGGCTTTGTGCCTATTGCAGGCGTTTCATAGAGAATTTTTCAGTGATTGCCGAGCTTCTTACGCGTCTTACCCGAAACAATGTTCCTTTTGCGTGGCAAGATCATCAAGAAAATGCCTTCAACGAGTTGCGCCGGCGACTGCAGCCCCCCCCCTATGCTTGCCCATTTTGACGAAAACGCCGCTACGGATATCCATACCGATGCCAGTAATTTTGCACTTGGTGCCGTTCTGATTCAGTGGCAAAATGGCACTGAGAAAGTTATCGCTTACGCAAGTCGCTCTCTTGCAAAAGCAGAGACAAACTACTCAACCACGGAAAAGGAATGTCTCGCGATAGTTTGGGCCATAACTAAGTTCCGACCCTATATTTACGGCCGACCTTTTAGGGCTGTGAGCGACCACCATTCGTTATGCTGGCTAGCCAACCTCAAAGACCCCTCTGGACGGCTTGCAAGGTGAAGTCTTACTCTCCAAGAATACGAAATTGCGGTTGTATACAAGAGCGGCCGTAAGCACAGCGACGCCAATTGCTCGTCTCGTGCACCTGTTGATGCTTCCCCTCCCGACCGAGAAGACGATGACTTCCTGTTTCTGGCTGTCGTCACGACCACCGACATGGCCCAGCGATAACGGGCTGACCCCAGTTTACGCCCGCTTATTGAGCATCTCGAAGGCCTTGATGTAGCTGTCCCAAGTGCTTTCGCACGGGGTTTATCCTCCTACAGCATTCGCAATCGCGTCCTATATAAGAGAAACTTTCAGCACAACAAGAAACCTTTCTTCTCGTTGTGCCGTCCGACCTCCGGCCAGAAATGGTGCACGCATGCCACGATGAGCCTTCGGCTGGTCATTTAGGAGTCACGCGAACATTAGCACGCATTCGACAAAAGTACTATTGGCTTAAGTTGCTGCCTTCAGTCCAGCACTACGTGCCAGCGGCGAAAGACACCCCCGCTGAAGCCTGCAGGGCTCCTTCAGCCGATACCTCCGCCAACAGCCCCTTTCCAGCAAGTGGGTATGGATCTTATGGGCCCTTTTCCAACGTCCGCATGGATGTATAGTAGTGGCGATGGACTACTTAACGCGATATGCGGAGACACAGGCACTTTCCCGCGCAACTGCTGCAGAAGTAGCCCAGTTTTTTCTTAAGACCATCGTACTGCGCCACGGTGCCCCATCGGTTAATATCACTAACCGCGGTACAGCCTTTACGGCTGAACTAAAGCAGGCTCTCTTCAGTCTTACCCGCAGAAAGTCATCGTAGGACTACTGCTTACCATCCGCAAACAAACGGACTGACTGAACGCCTCAATAGAACGCTTGCAGACATGATTTCCATGTACATCGACGTTGAGCATCGCACGTGGGATGAAGTCCTTCCGTATGCAACTTTTGCATACAATATGGCTGAACAGGAGACGACGCGTCTTGCGCCATTCCAGCTAGTCTACTAGCTGGAATGGCTAGTAGAAGGGAACACACATTCAAAAATATTGAGAGTACTACAGTTGTTGAACCCTTAGTCATAATACTGGTGAAGCGTATGAGTTGCAGTAAAGCAAATTAAATATCTGGCATTGCTCAAAGGGCCTCGGTGTTGTCGGAAACACAAATCTGCTGTAAATTTGCAGTTCTTTCTGTTCGCTCTAACGAAAAACCAGATGATGTAGGATGAACAAAGCAGTATCTTGTGTTGGAGCTCATTGAGCAGCCGGCATTTCCACGAAACGGGTGAGATGGCCAATGTCAATGATGACATGGTGGTTGCTCGTTGATGTTGATGGAAGCAGGGCATAAAAACCAATAATGAAGACGCCAGTGTGGCAGCTGAAATAAAGCGAATGGCTCTTGCGAAGCTAGCAAGCTATACACGTGCCGCAAATGTCTAACCAGCAGTATCAAAGACAATCAAGCGGCCATTATCAGTACACTTGGGTAACTGATTTGCACATCATTGTAAACAGAGCCTTTGTTGAAGCACGGAAGAGGTGGTCGATGGCCATAGGCTGATATCTGCCCAATGGAAAGGTGTTTACGGTGGTATAAAAGTCCATCAGTAATGGAAGAATGGTGGGCTTGAGGACGATATGACCGAGACAGATGTGCAGACGGCGTAGACAAGAAGGTTTGCACTGAGAAAATTCAATGATCCTTAAGCTGATCAGAAAGCACATCGGTTGGGCCAAGTACTTAAATATTGTGCGAGCTCAGGAAGCCAGAGCACGAGCCTTTTTATAGCGGTCAACAGAAAATGTGGCATCGGTGCTTGTAGCCACGCGGTACATGACGTGAATATAGTATTTCTGTAGAAACAAAGTCCAGCGGTCTATAAGGAGAGATTGATCTTTCAGTGAGGACCGTAAGTAGGATGCGTTTCTTTCAAAAGAAATACAATAAATACTCGTGGAATGAAAACTGTGTGCTGAGTGCCACAAACTCGCCCGCTCTCAAGACGATATTTAACGCAACCTAATTGTTAACGGCGAAGTGTAAGTGAACATTGTCACAGAAAATATGGTTTTGGCGTTGTTGCCTTCCATTGTTGCATTGTCGTAACGTGGTAATGAGTTCCACCGTGCAACGCGCACAGGAAAGCCCTCGAATGTACTGCGCCATGACAGTAAAGATGGCACGTGAGGTTTATAAACAGCGTGCGGCAGTCACGGGGTAACCTGCTGCGCTGCCGCAGTTCAGATTGCGCTCAAGCAATATAAGACGTGCTTATAGTGTATGCTTTGCCGCACAATTTTATGCTTGTGATTAGAAACAAAATTCGCGTAATAAACAGGATGTGTTAAAGGCTGAAAGACGCCTACATTTAAAGCGAAGCTTGAGTGTCCCCTCAATTTTTTTATGCAGCTACATCTGAGCGCCGCGAATAAAGGAAACGAATGCGTACAGAAACAAGAACAATTATCTTAAATACACTCCGCGGTTTAAGGAAGGTGAACGACCATTCTTTAAATACATGCATTTTGTGGTGTTGAGATGTCCTTACCTGCTTTTTCATTAAGTGTTGGGCCATATCGAAAACGTAAATAATATTTATTTGATAACCTGGCAAGCTGAAATCTATTAGTTTACTCTTTAAATATAGATACTTGAAACTGAAACGGGGTTTTTAGCCAGCCGAAAATAAAATCAAAGAATACTGTTTAATAGGACAAGAAATACTAAGCATCTGTCACACATGTTACATGGAAAGCCGGTCTGCGCCATGAGGGAAGCGATGGGAGCGAAGTTAAAAGTAGAACGAAATTAATAGGTGCCGTATTAGAGCGCTAGGGAGTAAGTTAAACAACCTGGGGATCTTTAGCGTGCGCTTTATTCTCAGAGCGAACGGTAGCGTTGCGTTTCGCTGCCACTGAAAAGCAGCCACCTGTGCTCGATTTCAAACCCGGTTAATCAATCCTTTTCAGTATCCTAGCGCCTTAATCACTAACTATCATAGCGCGGATAACAAGTATTACACATACTTTATTTCTCTGTTTGAATGTACCGGTTATATTACCTCTGTGACTCAAAACGTTTGTCCACCGTGTACGCTTTTATTCAGTGCTCGTCACTCAGATAAATCACTGCCTCGGGACTTGATCTGGCCACCTCAGAATGTATTGCTCGCTACTGGTCGCTCCATCCAAAAGAAGAAAGAAGCCGCTTTACTTTATGGCACGCAGTAATATACAGTGACCCATCGCATCGAACAGCGCGAGAAAACTTGGCCACAGAGGAAAAGGTGATAAAGGACGAGTGCTGACTGTCAACTAACTTTATTTGCAGTGGTAGTTATGCCCACGATCGAAAGAAATCACACAAAACGAAAAACATGATTTATCGACACTCCAAAATGCAATACAGGACGTTTTAATGTCGGTTAAGAAAATGTGTTTGCTGATTCACATGTCTCAATGTTTTGTGATATGAGATGAACCAACCTTTGCGTCCTCTTATCGAAATGCCGATACAATACTCCTGTAGTTCCGAACAATGTTGAGCACTCCTTGACGTGAGGCTATGAGCTTTGCTACTGGCATTGATTCCGTGCTCTTGAAGGGATGCGATGAGGTGTGGTCCTGTCTGGCCTATAAAATTGGCGCCATAGGAAAGGACAGACTGGTAGCCGATGCCTTTGGTGCATTCAACATAGGCTTCTTCATGGCTTGTAGTTTAGCCGCTACGGCAATCACGATTCGCATATTCTACCTTACGATACACGGATCGTATGGGTACCAAATTCATCGGAGCAGAAAGAAACACATCTACATAATATCCCTAAGCCATATTCTTCAGACCATTTGGGAGGCGCTCAATATATGGGATAATTGCGAATTTCCTCTTAATACAGTTGGTTTGCCGGAAACGATTTGCCTGTGTTAATTTCACTTCTTTCATCCGCCCTACGAGATGCATGCTAACAGTTGTTGTGAGTAGAGTGCTTTCTTTAGTCTGCTGTCCTGAGTTAGAAGCTGCTACTCATCAAGGGAAAACATGTCTTCTGCAAGGCAAAATTTAGCTATATAGCTCTTAATTATCTTGGCATGCCCTGAGCTAAAACTGTGCATCAACTTGGTGGACCTTTTTGGGATTTGAAACCTAGGAGTGAAATTCAAACGTTGCTACCACTCACTGGGGAACTGCTTAATACCGTAAATGATCTTCAGCCGAACGCCCATCGGTAGTGCGCTTAAATGTATAAAATATTAGAAATACGTCATTACGGCGACATTATGATTGGGACACTATGGTTGGCGGTAGAGAGACATGAGTGATCTTTAACGAATAATTGGGCTCGTATGCATAAAAAGCTTTTCAAATTCTACTCCTTTTAATTATATAGTCGCATCATCGGCATTTGTGGGCCCAAAATGGTACAATTACAATTCGTTTTTCAAGGGTGTGCGCATCTGGCGAACCACTGGTCGTAGACTCATGCGGTGGTATCAAACGATTCGTATCTGTGAGACGTATGCAAAATCAGATTGCGATGAATAATAGCTTAGAATTTTGCATTTCAACGCCTAAAGGCGGTGGTTGAATTTTTTTATCCTGTAAAAGAAGAAAATAAAGTCTCCTTTCAAGGGGTGTGATGTTGCCTTACGAGTGAATGGCAATGCCATTCCACCCTTAGACAGTATTATAAACATAATGCTGCGCATACAAGCTAATCGAAAAAAAATCACTGATACAGTCATGAGACTTGAGGTGAGTGCCAGTCAGACGTACTGGCTATTCAAGTGCATTTTCAACAAACATGCGGGAATTGCGGTCAATCTTTTCACATCGGTTCAGGCATTTGTCATAAGCCGTGAGCTATAGGTTGCGCTCTAACTTAAACTTAGCAAAATACAAAAAAAGAAAACAACAAAATTCAAATCATAATCAGAAATTGATTCAATTAACACTACTTATTCCCACAAAACCCAGCGATGTTAACGCTACTTAAAGTAGGTATTTACAAAAGTATGAATAAGCTTGTAAAAGCCGCATCAACATCCGAGACATCTAATTATGAAAACGAAGGAAACTTATTGAGCGCTTGTGGTTCGAACACTGCTAGCGTTCATCAGTTCAGTTCAGTCGTTCAGTCGTGTCCGACTCTTCGTGACCCTTCGACTCTTCGTGAACCATTTCACGCCACGCTTGCCGGTCTTTCACTATCTTCCTAACATCACATAACTTCATCTGCAGTGCCTCGAGGATGCCATCTAACCATCGCGTTCGCTGTCTACTCCTTCTCCGGCGACACTCAACTATTCCCAACATCAAATCTTTCTCAAGCGACTCTTCTCTTCTCATCAGATGACCAAAGTAGCTGAGCTTTAACTTTAGAATTTGACCCTCCAATGAGCAGTCAGGGTTTGTGGTCGACAATATCGACTGATTTGATCTTCTGGCAGTCCAAGGAACTCTCAAGAGTCTTCGCCAGCACCACAATTCAAACGAGTCAATTCTTCGGCGGTCAGCCGTTTTCACAGTCCAACTCTCGTATCCATACATCACAACTGGAAAGACCATAGCACGAGTTATACGGATCTTGGTTGGCAGACTAATGTCTCTGCTCTTTACTAGGCGGTCAAGGCTAACCATTCCTCTCTTTCCCAGAAGCAGGCGCCTCCTAATTTCATGGCTGCAGTCTCTTTCCGAGGTAATCCTGCAGCCCAAAAAGAGAAAATTTGTCACAGCTTAAACTTCTTGTCCATTGATGCTCCAGGACTTGATAGGGCAAGACGCCATAATCTTTGTCTTTTTAATGTTCAGTTTAGGCCAAAACTTCTCACTCTCTAATTGTAGGCGCATCAGAAGTCTGAGTTCCGCTTCACTTTCTGCCATGAAAGTGGTATCATCCGCATATCTAAGGTTGTTGATACGTTTTCCAGCAATCTTCACTCCAGCTGAAGACTCGTCCTTACCGGCCTTCCTCATGATGCACTCTGAATATAGGTTAAATAGGCAGGGCGACAGTATGCAGCCTTGCCTCACTCCTTTCTCAATCGGAAACCAATCAGTAAGACCATGCCCAGTTCTGACTGTGGCCTCTTGTCCTTCATACAGGTTCCTGAGGAGACAGCTGAGGTGAATTGGAACTCCCATCTCTTGGAGAGCTTGCCACAATCTGCTGTGATCTACGCAGTCAAACGCTTTCGCATAATCAATAAAGCAGAAGTAGATGGGTTTCTGGAACTCTCTTGCTTTTTCCATGATCCAGCGGAGGTTGGCAATTTGGTCTCTAGTTCCTCTGCCCTTGCGAAACCCAGCTTGCACGTCTGGAAGCTCCCGATCCACATACTGCTGCAGCCTACCTCGGAGGATTTTCAACATCACCTTGCTAGCATGCGAAATAAGCGCGATCGTGCGGTAGTTGGAACAATCTTTGGTACTGCCTTTCTTTGGAATGGGGATGTAAACTGACCTCCTCCAATCCTGTGGCCACTGCAGGGTTGTCCAAATCTTCTTACATAATGTATGCAGAATGTTAACAGCGTCATGGTTGAGGTTTTGAAGCAACTCAGCTGGAATGCCATCACTTCCGCTGGCTTCCTTCGTAGCAAGGCTGGCTAAGGCCCATTCAACTTCACTCTTCAGGATGCCCGGCTCGAGATCAGTAATCACAACCGTCTTATGTTAGGTTTGCACATTCGGGTCCTTCTTGTACAGTTGTTCTGTGTAATCCTGCCACTTCTTCTTTATCTCTGAGGCTTCAGTGAGGTCCTTGCTTCGTTTTTCCTTCATCACGTCCAGCTTAGTACAGAAGCTTCCTTTGATATCTTTGATTGTCTTACACAGAGCTCTTCTGTTCCATAATTGGCTGTTGTCCTCCACTGCTTGGCACTGTATGTTCAGGAAGGCATTCTTATCTCTCCTTGCTATTTTCTGAAAATCCGCATTGAGAACCTTGTATCTTTCTCTTTCTCCCATAACTTTTGCCATCCTCCTTTCCTCAGCTATTTGCAAAGCCTCTTCAGATAACCAGTTTGCTTTCTTGCATTTCTTTCGCTTTGGAGCTACCTTAGTAGCAACTTCTTGTATTATATCACGAACATCAGTCCACATCTGTTTCGGCTCTCTGTCTTCTAGATCTAATTCTTCAAATCGATTCCTCACTTCCACAGCATATTCTAATAAAATTTGATCCAGATCATACCTGAAAGGCCTTCTAGTTTTCTGCGTTTTCCTCAATCGAAGCTTAATTTTGGCAACAAGAAGCTGATGATCGGTGCCACAATCGGCCCCAGGCCTTGTTTTTACTGCTTGTATAGCGCTTCTCCATCTCTGCCGGCAAAGAATATAATCGATATGATTCCTGTACAGACCGTCCGGTGAAGTCCATGTGTACAGGCGCCTCTTGTGCTGTTGAAAATATGTATTCGCTTTGGTCAGGTTACTTTCTTGACAAAACTCTAAGAGCCTCTGTCCAGCTTCATTTGGCTCGCCAAGACTGAACTTGCCTATAATTCCGGATATTTCTTCACTCCCGACCTTAGCATTCCAATCTCCTATGAGAAAAACGACGTCTGATGATGGGGTTCGGTCTAAAAGGCATTGGTCCGCATAAAATCTCTCAATGTCAGCTTCTTCAGCAGTAGTGGTCGGTGCATAGATTTGGATAACTGTTATGTTGAAAGGGTGACCTTGGATCTGAAGTGAAATCATTCGGTTGTTTTTGGGATTGTACCCTAGCATTGCTTTGCCCATTCTTCTGTTTACTATGAGAGCGACCCCGTTCCTTCTCTTGGATTCGTGCTCACAATAAAAGACATAATGGTCGCCGGAATTAAATTCTCCTATTCCTGTCCACTTGAGCTGATACCCAAGATATCAATGTTCAATCTGTCCATTTCTCGCTTGACGACATCCAGTTTACCTTGCGTCATAGACCTTACATTCCATGTTGCTATGTGATATATCTCCTTGCAACATCGGACTTTCCTGTCGCTTCCCGACACATCCACAACTGAGCGTCCCAGCCGCTCATTCGTCCTGGAGGTACTAGGAATCGCCTTTTGTTCATCCCGGTAACATGTGGGACGCCTTCCAACCTGGGGGGCTCATCTTCCGGCGCCATATCATTAATGCTATTGTGACTGGTCATATGTTTTCTTGGCAGGAAATACTGGAGTGGGTTGCCATTACCTTCTCCAGTGAATCACATTTTGTCAGAACTCTGCCGTGACCTGTCTATCTTGGGTGGCCCTACACAGCAGAGCTCACGACTTCATCGAGTTTCGCAAGCCCCTCCGCCGCGACAAGGCAGTGATCATGAAGGGGGCTAGCGTTCATAGCGGACAGGTAATTTACCTGGTGCAATTAAGGATAGACAAATAAATTGCACCTCTGACAGCTAACATGAATCCGCTATTTAATTACGGCAGACGCAAAAAATAGGGCTGTGGCCTGATAGGATAGATTTCAAGTTAGATTGATGACCTGAAAGCCGACACTGCCAAATACCATACGAAGGCGGCACACGCAACTCTAGTGCTTCATAATTGTTGTAATCCTGTCTCGTACTGTACAATTAATACAATAAGTACAGCGAAGGCAGATCTAGTTGCCATTGCTCCAGCTTAACTCAAAACTATACATGTGTGATAGCGGCTCTATGGCAGCCATTAGAAATTATCATATGAACATAATCTTTGGTGCATTCACGAAAATCTCAAGAGAAGGGCAAGAGCCAACAGAGCAAATTGCGCTGATCTCGTTCCCGGCTCATCTGTGCCCGTTGGGCAACGAGAATCGCATGCGATCGACCGAAGGTTCACTTACCGGTCGGGTCGTGAACTCACATTTCAAGAAATCATTTCTTATTACAAGCGTGGTCTTAAAATATATCGAGCAGCGCACATAAATCAAGCAGAACAGACGAAATCGCGTGGAGGAAATTGAGGTTGGTGAAAAAATTGCGCCGAATCATACCGACCACATGAAAGGAACAAGACAAGATACAGGCTATTTATCAACTCAAATATGCATTATCTGCCCAAAAAGATGTGTTAATGAAGGAAAATTTACATTCGGCGTTTCCCAAATCCTCATCTGTAGAGTAAATGGAACTCAGAAGTATTTAATCCAAGACGTACGCACTGCAATGGCATACCACAAGTTCATATGGTCGGAACCTGCCCATCATATACCGACCAGAATAACACCGTAGATATCTGGGAGAGTTTACTACCCAATCTTGAAGCAGAAGAGCACCGTAGAAGAACGGAAATGTCAGCTAGTTGGTGCATTGCAAAATCAAAAACCAGCGCCGCTTCTTGAGGCAAACCGAGGAAGAGGAAGGCGATTGTCCGTTATTTTCTTCCTGTGCCTTCACGTTTTACGATTACAAACACAGCTTTATATGCAAAAGCGTCGCTGATTGCACTGCCAATTCGTGGTGTCAGGACCGTGCACACCCTTTGAAGAGGGTGGCGTTACAAGTGATGAAGTATATGCGCTTAATCATGCCCGCAAAAAAAAAAACTAAGAAATTCGGATGCGGCAGTAAAAGCCAGCGTGCGTGTCGTCCTTCCCGCTAGGAATGCTAAGTACGTTTGGAAGCGCTGCATTTAAACCTATTGAATAATAATGTACATAAACATAAAAAAGTCAATGAGAACAACCTGGAGCAATTTGGAAGCAGAGATGAGTGTTGTAATCATTATGTGTACAGAACGGCGCATCCTTCACAAAAAAGAAAATGACAAGATCATGTCCAGCCGACCCCCTGCTTAACAAAAGGACAGATACTTCTTCACGGCTAAGAGCAATGTTCTAAGTATGGATTGCAGCAGCGGATAGCGGCAAGAAATAAATTACAAGATTTCGCTTCATTACTCCCTTGATATCAAACATAGCCTAGATTTTCCAAGACAGACAGGGAATAAGGAACGTAAACTTGAGAAATAAACGGCGTGTGCATTTATCGTGTTGTTATGTTTCTCCCCCGAGAAGTGGGACAGCTGACGCGGCCACCGCATAGCAACAGGCAGAACCGCGAGCGGATCGGCCATTTCGACGCCGTTCATCGGCCGCGCAACGCTTCCTCCCGCTGACAAGTCTCAGCGTGTTCCTGCCACGCGCCAAATGTGTGTGCGTGC
>JAJIZL010002911.1:0-16056 GCA_023969395.1 Amblyomma maculatum
ATAATAATAATAATAATAATAATAATAATAATAATAATAATAATAATTGGTTCACGGGAAGGGAAAGGCGCAGTATCTGTCACACTTGCAATGTGGACACCTGAACCTCGCCGTAAGGGAAGGGATGAAGGTGGGAGTGAAAGTAGAAAGAGAGAAAGGGGAGCCGTAGTGGAGGGCTACGGAGTAATTTCGACCACCTGGGGATCTTTAACGTGCGCTGACATCGCACAGCACACGGACACCACTTCGTTTCGCCTCCATCGAAACGCAGCCGCCGTGGTCGGGTTCGAACCCCGGTACTCCGGGCAGTAGTCGGGCGTCTTACCACTGCACCACCCCGGCGGGGTTCAGCGAATCGTGCGAAAAGAAAACGCGGTGCACTTTGACCGAGGCACAAAGACATTGCCACCACGTGCGTAAAAAAAAAAAGGATTTTTTTTTTCTGACATCCCTGCACAAGCCGAGTTTACGAATTCACTGGCAATTCATTCAGATCACACACACACACACACACAAATCTAGGGGGCACTTCGGATCACTAAAATGCGATGAGGTGAAAACCTATATCGCGCGGTGATCCGAAGCCCTCCATTACGGCACCTCTTCCTCTCTGTTTCACTCCCACTTTCCTCCTTTTCCTTGCGGCTCGGTTAAGGTGTCCGTGGAGAATTGCGACAGACACGACGCCTTTTCTTTCCTGCAAACCAATTTGAAACCCCGCTGATGCCTGCTGTATTGCGTCTGCTTCTGTATGCTGTGTGGTGCGGTGTTCTAGCGCCAAATCAAAGGCGCCACATGAACGCCTGGATCGGTATGACGCGATAGCGTAAGCTACCAGCCAACATACAAAGCCCCGCTTTAAACGAGCCGTATGAACGTGCCTGCGTGTCGTAGGGGTAACGAGAATGCAAACGGTTCGAGCAGGCTTATTCTGATATACTCCTGCGAAACGTAATGTCAGGAAGCCCTACGTCCAGTTAGTGCTCGGCCATGTCAGCTGCCAGCTACCGCCTCCCACGTAACGAAAACGTTACGGACGGACAGACATGATCTTGGCCGCGAGCGTGAACCATTAAAGACTATCGCCTTAGTATTTTACGGCTGAAGCGGTTTAGGTTACTCTGACACTGTCAAGCGCCTGCGGGTTGGGCAGTGTTATCAAACCCCTTTCTGCTTTCCTGTCTTGTGTTTCGTTATTCGGCGCTATTGCACCAGCTGCAGAGGTACATGAACGCATTAACAAATTATATTTACATGTCATGAATGGCTCGCTAGTGTTGGTGTTTGTTGCTCGTTGATTATCGTTCGTCATTACTCGTTGCTTGTCGCTTGCTGCCGCTTGTTGATCATCGCTTGTTAGGCAACGTTCATCATGTGTCGTCCTTTCTTCTGTTTACGTACGTTTGTTGTTGTTGTTGTTTTTTTTTTTGCGCTGTTTGATGCTATAGAGTTAGCGTGTCGGTCAAAGTGTGTTGCTGGTCTGTTTGGAGTGCTCTGTATACAGCGACACAGTACACAGGGGGGTCAAGAAAAACTAGCACATGACGGAGAGATCGGTGTCGTCCCGCGCGTATTCCATGCCAATTTCCTACGCCCTCTGCTGCTGCACCGGATAGTTTATAAGATCTCCAAGACAGAGCATAATCACAACATGGTCGGCTCCAAAAAGGAATCACAGGTGCAGTTTTGCGACACCGGCGCTTATAGGATTCATTACGCTTGGCTGAAGACAAATGACCCCTTCCGGCGCAGATTGCGGAGGAACGTTTCTCCGGTATTCGTATAAAGCATACTGTAAGCGTTGAACAAACTCCGGAAGGCCTATTCTGGTTGGTCACTGCCAGGTCGTTTGGGGTCCGCATAATCTGGTGACAAGTACACTTTTAACGATTACACTCCCGTAACTGATGATGATGAAAAGGCGCTGCTTTAGGAAGTTTCATTTTTCGACCACTAAAACGCGGTACTAACCAATGCCGTGCATTCCTCCGGATAGTGCGATCGCCTTGACGGCCGACGCACCCATGAAGGAGATGGTACCGGCGATGGCCAACGACGAATCCTGGAAGCCTAGCCGCTGCGACACGCACACGGCGAGCAGCGTGAACACAGCCTCGCACACGAACTGTAGGCCGATCATCAGCGCTGCCTGGTGCGTCCAGCCGAAGCGCCGGAACAGGTACTCGGCCCACACCACCTGCTCGCCTGCACAGTGAGAAGATGCAAGTCACTCTCATGCCTCTTGTGGCAAAGTATATAACACAGACATTTTTTTCAAGGAGTCCATGCATACCAGAGCATACTTTTCCACAGATTAAAGCAATGCAGTCCACACACACGTTCTCAGAGTCAACGATATGCACCAAATGGCAATCAATGGTATATCAGTGGACGTATATGCCTACCTGGATAGCCACAAATATTGTAAACTCTTCCTCTCACACCTAATACAACGTTGCTAAAACGAGTAGACCGCTCTCGCCAGCTCTTCAGAATTAAGTGCTGACTTGGCAAATCGGTGATGACTGATGGGAATGCTTAGTAATGGTTCATTCTGTCTATCCACGTAGCTGTTTATAAAGAAGCTGGACAAAGCGATAGAAGATGTGAACATAAAACAGTTTGGAAGACTCAGATAATGCAGCTGTTTGTCTCAAAACGCCTTGATACCAGTAGTGCGAAAAAGCGTACGAGCACGCGTGCCTAAAATTTGCACAATTTTCACTTAACAAATCATTGATTTGGCAAAATGCCTATCTGAAGCCCCGGAACAGAAATATATCCATTTAGAGTGCGTTTACACTGAAGTTTCATGAGAGTATGTTTACTCCGTATGGAGCGCAATACGAGGTGCTCACGTGGGTAGCATCCCCCTCACTCATCGGGGCAAACACCTGCCGCCCACGCTTACTCATCCGAGTTCAGGAAGCAAGAAGCGTAGCAGCCAAAAGAAAGCTGCGAGACCATGCATACAGGCAACGACAGCAGCAGCAACTACCACAGCATCAGTGAGTGAGTGAGTGAGTGAGTGAGTGAGTGAGTGAGT
Source organism: Amblyomma maculatum (assembly GCA_023969395.1). Classification (NCBI taxonomy): domain Eukaryota; kingdom Metazoa; phylum Arthropoda; class Arachnida; order Ixodida; family Ixodidae; genus Amblyomma; species Amblyomma maculatum. The sequence goes on from JAJIZL010002911.1 coordinate 3,047, forward strand.
GAGTGAGTTTATTATAAGCAAATAGCGTTTCACATTGTCCGCGTAAGCATGAATGCTTGTATGTGGACAGGGCAGTCCAACACATATGTCACTTATATACGCGAAAATGTAACGCAAATCTCCGCTTTACACAACATTTTAAGGCACTGCAAGCAGCGGAAAAAACTAAAACAGAAAATCTTTTGACACTGACAGCATTTGAAAAAAAAAAAAAATACAACCTCTGTACATATACTATAGAAGAATCATAAATTAACTGTGAGTGAGAATATACTCACCGCAGTAGATAAATCGTGCGAGCAGGAACACGGCGCACAGTACAAGCACGAAGTCTCTGCCCTTGGTGTTCCTCTTGCGCACGGTGAACAGTACGACCCTTTTCAGCTGGCGCATGCATACAAAGTCCCACGCGGGGCTCCCGTTGTAGCCTGGCATGATGCGCAGGGACTCTCGGACAACCATGATAACGCCCACAAAGCACACAAGGTTCAGCACAAGCTGCACGCTGACGACGATGACGGTGACGCGGGCGAACGAGTGCACGACCAGGGGCTTCCATATCTGCTCGATGAACACCGAGGAGGAGCGGCCCACGTACAACGCGAACGTCAGGCCTCCGATGCGCATGGTACGGCTCCTGTGGTCCGAGTTGTCGCTCACGTGGCACAGAGCACCTGCCGTGAACAGGTTCGTGCCTCCCAGTAGCCCTGGTCAGAATAGGCAGAAAGGTTAGAAGGCGACAGAGGTTAATGAAGACTGTGCAAAAATAACTATGAGTGGATGCGGCAGAGTTGGTGTGACTGCGGGGTTCCCGTGTCCCTCCTGTCTTAGCTCTACCTTTTGCTCTACCTTTTCGTATTTTTTCTGTCCGGTATTATTGCAAGATCTGGAATATCACTTCATTGTTTAAGAGTTTTTGTTTTGTGTTACGATGCCTGTCGTTATTTTTTCCTCGCGGATTGTTTGTTTTTATTTGTTTTTCCCTGCTAATATTATCTGCTCACGATTGTCATTTATTGTTTTGCACAATGTTTGAATGTGCCTTTCCTGATAGTACCATATATGATTTGCAGTATTTGAAACAAATACATGGAACCTTTTTTTTTTTTTGTAGACACGATGGTCCTATGCAGCACGTAGGCCTGCTTGTTTATTTTTGGCTGCCACAAGTCCTACGAAGGCTGGAAGAATATTTCCTGAAGAAGTTGCATGAATACTTTAGGTTACCGTGTGCAGAATACATCAAATCAGCAGCCTGCTTACAAGCATATCTCATGCAACACTAGACCCGAGAATTAGGTTCCAGTGTACTTCAGGTAGCGAATACGCCCTGAATCAGCAAATCTAATTTTCTTCTCAGCATTCGGCGATGCTGTAGAGAAACATGAGAACACATCTGGCGTGATCTCCTGATTTAAAGCTCCGGCTTTCGTCCGGCCTCACCACGACTGGAAGAGACTTTGTCGCCTGTGGCCTCGTGTTGCCTTCACAGACCCATAATTCTTTTTTCAGCGGCATTGCTGATAACCATGCGTGTGACACCTGTGGTAATGAGGAACCCATTTTACACAGTCTTTGTGAGTGCTCTGAATATAGTGCCGAAAGACGATCTCTAAGTCTTGCACTAGAGAACCTAGACCAACGCCCGCTGTCAGAAAAACAGATCCTCGGACTGTGGCAGCAGCGACCATCTGCGGTGAAGGACTGCCAGGTGCTCTTTTCCTAAGAACGTCGGGCCAGCGCAACCAGTTGTGATTTTACAGCGCGTGCTTCTCTTAGTGATTCTCATTTTGGCCTTTTGCTCCATTTAGTCTTTCTCCTTTATATCCCATCATCCTTTTCCCGCCAGTGAAGGGTAGCAAGCCGGCTTCTTTTGCTAGTTAACCTCCCTTCTTTTCCTCCCCCTCCTATCTGGCGTGACGTAAGAGCTCGCTTATGATTTTTGTCGGCAAGTACATCGCCTCAATGACAACAGAGTGATCTAAGAGTTGAGCTGTTGTGTACTGATGAATAGTAATCACTGCAGCCACATTTCGATGGGCAAACCCTCGTCTACCCAGTTTAGTTTACGGGGTTTAACGTCCCGAAGCAACTCGGGCTATGAGAGACGCCGTAGTGGAGGGATCCGGAAATTTCAACCACCCAGGGTTCTTTATGACGTGCACTGACAACGCACAGCACACGGGTGCCTAGCTTTTCGCCTCCAAGAAAAGAGGCCGCCGTGGCCGGGATTCGATGCCGCATCCTTGGATATAGAGCACTCGAGTGTCCTAACCACTGCGCCACCGAGGCGCTGCCTCCACTTCTATTTTTCCACTTATATGCCCCGTGCAATTGATTCCGTGAAATCAGTCAGAGGGACGGATGATAAAAATGAAGGAGAACCGCGCGCAAATAATCTTATCATAGCCGTCTTACATTCTGCATGCCTTCCCTCCGCTGCAGTTTTATGATATGCAGGCTCGTGATGCCTTCAGTTTTTCAGCTCCGATGAAACAGAGTGCAGAATAAAACCAAACGCACTCTTCTCGCTTTCTAAATTGTCCACGTGAATACAGAAATTGGTATTCATATTTCGAGTAGAACGCGCTTTATAAAATTTCCGAGTGACAGGCAAACTTTGTTTTTGTTGCACAACATTCAAGCAATCGTTAGGTCTTGCTTTCCTGTCAAGATAAACGCGCCAAAAAATGCCATTCTAGACGTGCCATTAATCCTTTTCTCCGAAAAAGCGTCCATTCTTTCAGAAGAATAGTAACGCCGCCATATTTAATTGCAAATACCTTTTAGCTCAGAGAACACCTGTTTGCAGGTCTGATCCGCAAGCCCCCTCAGACCGTTGCCGACCACAGCAGTGAAGCTATCGTCATTGAGTGAGCCCTGCAGCAAGGTTGCCAACGTAACGAGTCTACGTGCGTTCTATGGGTGCCCATCGACAAGAACTGGATGGTCGGAGCTAATAGTGACATCGGCATAATGTGAATTCAGTTACGGGGTTGCTTTGCAGCGTCATATCGAAGCAACAGAATCGGGCTGAGCGTCAAGGGGGAAGTGAAATCAATTCCGCTGGTGGATCAACCTCCCCGCCAAGTCGGTGAAGCCCGCAACATCCACTGCATGACAACGCAGGTTTTTAACTGCCATTTCTTTCCATCGCGGTATAGGGCTTGGAAACATATATCAATTGAAGACATCAGATATAAAGCATGTAATGATCTTGAATGTATTCCGCGCAAATCTGAGCCATTTATATTCTTGTCAAAATCCAGATTACGGTAGTGATTGGGTGCACCTCGCTCTTTATCGAGGCGTAAAGATTGAAGTGAATATTTCAACTCTGAGGCGTCCTGATTTCTAAAAACTTAGTGGACTTATTATCTACAGCGAGGACTTACATGATAGTGGACAGGTCATAGCACGCCGCCGATTTTCAATTCAAGCGCCTAGCTTACCTCCCCATCAATCCGTTCCTTAACTACTCCGTCAACTTGTCGTGTAACGTTGCAGATCTGTTTTTGAATTCAGGAACTCTTTTGCAATTTATTCTTTTCAGTAATATCACTATAGCCTCTTGCGCCCATCATTACGAGTCGGCACACTTTTCGGAGATATGTGGCACGAAAAATCTGCTCGGCTATACACCTTTTCAAATTTGGCCAAAGGTATACACCTTTTCAAAGGTGTATACCTTTTCACGACCATGGGAGAAACCGGTTTGACTGGGCTGTGAAGCAGGCGCGGGGGGAGAATCCGCAGCTTTTGGCTGTGCTATGAGCACAGCCCAGTCTCCAATATGACAGCGCCCTTTGGCCAAATTTGTAAACGTTGACGATCTCGATCCTGTTCTACAGAGACAGCCCGCTCTGACCTCCATCACCTCGAATTTCTTTCTGTCGGAAGAGTGTAATGCTGAAACATCGAAAATATCGAAAATCTAGTAAAGTAAAGACATTGAACTAGAAAATCAGCAATTTCCCGCATTTCTGATGGTTACTTGAAAAATAGTCACGCACCTGACGCTATGGTTACTCCGTAAATGACGTCCCGGCCAGGCATTTTTGCGAGCACGAACACCAGCGCGGCAAGGTCTTTTATGAGGGCCCCTATGAGGGCTAGGATTAAATGCAGCTTGCGTCCGTGGGCGTCACTCCATCCGCCCAGTATCACACAGATGACGAATGAACATGCCAGCTCTACGATGGGAAGGCTCAGTACGAGGTCCTCGAGGGGGACTTGTTCAGGCCCGATGCTTCGGTTCGCTACTGCTGCGGCGCACCTGTCCAAACGGTCCGGGACAGCGCCCGCCTGCGACGTCGCCAACCTCAAGCTGATGTCGCTTGGTAAAATCTTGCCCCCGTAGATACATTCGGAAATACTGAGGAGGAGCTGGTGAACACTTCCAGAGCTCGTTTGTGCGAAGATGTATAGGAAGGCGAATACTTCCAGGACGAAGTCAGAGGCTCGGAAATGGCTGTGGCGGGAGCGCCGGCTTTGCGACGCTGGATCCATGATGATCAAGCTCTGGGGTTAGGCGTCACACACAGGCTATGGCAAGCCACCGTCGGCAGCTCCTGCATGTTAGAGGAAGATAGAGACATTTTAATGATTGCCGAGATCTTCCTTGGTATAATATAATTGGAATGATATCCGAGGTGAGGTTTAAAAAAAACGCGAAAGCGAGCTCACTGCAGATAATACTCGCGCACTCTCAACACAGAGAAATTTCAAAGGGTGTGCATAAACTCCATGTCCTCGAGGTATGTTAGGAGGCCTTTTGTTTAATGAGCAGCCAAAGCCGGAACAAGACAAGTCTCAAGGACATGCTGCAGCCTCCCGGTTTTCCAGGCGCAGGACGTCGTCCTAGCGGAGTCCTTAATATTGCGGTGTACTAAAATTGTGGCAGCAGGAAACCAAGTATTCAGGATTTTCACGCACACCGAATATCGACAAAAAAGGCTGTTCGATGCACCAATTTTATGCAGAAAATAGTTCTTAAAATAAGCTTCCACGCAAGTCTGGTATAGCAAATTGCGGTTACGCCTGTCTAAATTGCCTGGCATGCTAAAATTGCATGTCGGCCGGGTCAGTGACATGTTAAAATAGAAGCTTGGGCACGTTGGTAATCCATTGTGTAGAACAGCGCGAAAAAAAATGACAGGGACGAAGAAATGGCGCCATTGGTCGCGTCGAGAGGGCGCAAGATGCCTAAGGTGAAGGCTCATTCCTTCGATGACATGCAGGGGTCTGTGCTGACGCTCCGGGTCACACCACAGAGAGCATTGCGACTACCATGATTCACCATGTCACAAGCATGGCTCAGTCACTTCGACAACAGGGAATGTGAATCAGCACGGATGTATGGTTGTGCGCGCCACTTTCGCAGCGCTGTCAGCATGGTCGTCGCCTGCGATTTCGCACGGATCAGCTAACCATTAACTGCAGCACAACGCGGTGGCTTATCTCGCAGGCTTAGCTCGGTTGGCCATGAGATACTGCTGACTGCGCGATTGCTTTAATATGCAGCCCAACAGCCATGCGAAGATAACCCGTGCTGTAGGGTGTGGTTACAGAAGCGCTTGGTAGCAATAGTCAGAGCACGGTGACGTCACCAAGATTGTAATGCACGTTGATGGTACCCAGAGGACGACTGCTGATAAAACGGGCGTGACAGACCCTTCAGTGTAGGTGCGGCAATGCGCACTACAGTATCCGTAGATGTGCTCAATTGAGGGAAAAATATTTTCAGTACTGGTCCGGGGATGCTGGCATTGCTCATAATGACAGGTGTAGTCCTGATTAACTACACAGCAAACTTCCAGAATATGGTGATGCCGAACACTATAGGACACTCCGTCTATGACGTACGCTGCAAGTGGATGACTAAGTTCACGTGCCCCAGACCGCGTCTGGCCACGAAGCAGCTCCTGTGTTAGCAACTTTTATAGAGAGACGTCAGCGCTCTGCCAGAGTCCCTACTGTGGAGTCATTCGTGGAAAGATCGAGGCAGACTTCCAAGTCTAAGCAATGGCATGGCTTTCAACAGTTTTATGTCATGCTTGCGAGATACCCCGAAGAGCAAAGGGACTGTCTATAACGCGGAAGGGCTTCAAAGAGCACTCCATACAGCTATTGAAATGAATCTGCAGAGCAGGCTCTTCTGACACTCGAGTGTGTGTGAAAGATAGAGGCGTATGAGTAGAGTTTAATCTTTAGCTTTTGGGCGTACCGGTGGCGAGGGAAGGTACTTGTCAAGGATCCCAGCTAGAAATTCTTGGCTTGTGATAATATTAAGGTGGCAGAGACTTTCAGCACGTAGCGCAGAATGTCACTCCTTGAAAATACAACTGCTGCGAACTTCTTTGAGGGCACGATGAGACTCCCCTTGCTCTAATTCAATACAGCATATTGCCGTCTGTATAGTCGCGCATTCACATTGCGCCTGCTGCTTCCGGATCACCAGATACGGATGCCTTCTATACAGGAGCAGATATGCCACTACCGCTGCGGCATGGAAAATAGGCCGCTGTGCGCATGCGTGCCTCTCCCCTGGTTGAAAACAAACCACCAGCCCCCGCTGCGCATGCGCAGCTCTTGGCCTCCGCGATCGGCGTAGCCGGAGCTGATATCGGGGGTCATGCGCAGTTCATATTCGTGACAAGCGTATGCGACAGATGGCGGCAGCTGTCAAGAACAAATATCACGATTTCTCGGGTGGCTACATTTCACAAGGACGTGAAATTTCAACCAGTATAGACGAATTTTCAACAACTATCAGAGGCCGCTACATTTTGTGAAAAAGGCGGATTGTCACATTTAGTTTTGTACCACATTAGATTCTCGATCTGTCCTTCGACGTTCATGACAACGCTTGGGCAGGGATACAGGATAGCGCGAGAGTTCGGAACGAATTAGCGAACTGGGTGGTTTAGCGTCAACTGCTGAGAGCAATTTATTCTTTCTCTCTCTCTCTCTTTTTCCCCCGATTATTTGGAGTGTAAATGAAAGGAACAAAAATGAAATAATTACAATACTTCTTTAAATGAAATGCGCGGCAAGTAAAATCAAAATAAAAATGTAAAAAAGAACTGATCATTCTGGCCCTTTCCTGGACGTTATCTAACTCATATTCGGTTGTTATATACGTCGTAATATTTAAGTCTTGGTCGTGATTTCTTGCATATATATGTAAGGCCGCGCTTGCACACAACAAACGAGAAGCGCTATATAAGTACACCGCGATGAGGTGAAGGAGGATGTACATATTCTTCTTATTTCTGCTTGTTTATTTACTACGCTATCGTTTTGTATCGTACACTCGAGCTTAATTGCACCTTAAACGAAACCGCGTGCACCTGTATCTTTCAGCCATGCTTATAAAAGCTCTCAGCAGCTGTACGATGCAAAGAAACAGTGGATGCTCTCAGCAGCAATGCATGATCTATTGCGTGCGACGCAATAATAGAGCTAAAGTCATTTCTTTTACCCTGACATCGTCAGCATGTTGGATTAAAACCAGCTGCTGATGCACGCCATTAGCTAAGACATCATGACCAAACCAGGCCGCAGATTATCATACGAAAATGAATATTTCCCCGGTAGTCGTAGCCGCATGTCACGTTCTTTGAATGTCGCCATCGGTCGCGTCGAGAGGGCGCAAAATGCCTAAGGTATCTCCGAAGGCTCATTCCTTTGATGAAAATTATTCTAAACGTGCGTGGAACACTATACTAATGTCGCCTCTTAAAAGCTTTCTATCACAGTTTCTGGCATAAAATAAGAGAATACTGAAGTCCGCTTTCATAGTCACCATTGTCATCTAGCAAGTGGCGTTCACTGCAGATTGTACGCATTTCCCATTGCTCTCACTAGCCGCCCTGTCGTGTTCTATAGTCGCAGCCACTCTATCTCGACAGATTATCTAATCTCCCTCCCCCCCCCCCCCCTCCTCTTCTTCCGATTGACTCTGCCTCTCACGACTACGTCTCTAATGACGGCTATCGTCTTCGTGTCCCTTCGACACCCCTATCGTTTTCCTTCCAACAGCCCACTCCGATCTCTGATATAATATAACTCATGACTTTTCGTTATATTATTTAGCATTCCCCTCACTAGACGTCCTCTCTCTGTTACCTCCTCTTTCGAAGCGTCAGCGTGCAAGTGAACTATGCCACACAAAGCAGCGCTGTATTGTTGCGTATAGAAAAGCCGCTGAAAAGAGCACACCCAGACTCACCGTACGTGCTGAAGCATGGACGGCATTTCTGGCACTACAGAGACGTGCGACGCACTCTGCGCAGGCCCGACAGCCGGGAGAGTGTGTAGTGTACTCGACGCAGTTTTCCATCATTTTTACGCCTTTCTTTATACTTCCTATTTCTCAGCGGCTACCTTATCTCCGCAGCCACCGCAATGAGGGAACGGCGAGTTATCCCAGGCGCACAACGCCGAGATTAAAAGCGGGCACTTCAGACGGTTTCGACACCTCGTTATGTGGAAATATCCTGAACCGTGTGCGCATGCGCACGTTTTTGATACTGCGCTCTGGCGCCTCCCTCGCCTCTTCTTCACTCCCTCTGATTTCTTGGTTTGGTACTGAGCTACATAGCCAGGAGCATGGGTGACAAGTCTAATTTGCAGTCATGCGCGCACTTCAGAAACGGCGAAGACTGGTGAGGCCGCTCCGCGCATACCAAGACACTGGTAGAGCTGTAATCAGGCGACAGCGAGGCACTGATAGAGGATGGATGCGTTGGTAAAAATTTCCCAAGTGCGTCAAGGACGGAGCTGCAACAACGCGTTCCGCCATTCCGGCATTAACCGGCTTCACTGAGCACCAGGAGTCATACGCGGAAGCCCAACTCTGGCAAAGCATCCAAGAGTCAGTGAATCTGTGCAAGAGACGTGCAAGAGACATGCACGAGCCATGGGCTCGGCTCCTACGAGCGGTATGAGCGTATACCACGAATCATCCCCTATTTGACTTGATTATTTATAGATTTATTTTTTTTTTCTCTTGTCAACAGCGTGATACAATTTTCGATCTCATCTACTCATCTGTATTTCTGCCGCCTCGTCCTCATTTACTTTTTCTTGGGACCCGCTCTATTACCCTAACGGATCATTGGTTATATGTCTTCCATATTAAACTTCCTGTTAATGTCCGTTTCTTATTCGCGATTTCAACCACGGATACCATTAAGTCGCGTTTGTTCCCTGACTCGCTATTCTTTCTTCGTGACTCTTTGGGAACAGTAGTCGAGCGCTTCCAGTGTCCTCCCGAAGGACAGGGGTAAGCCGATTACAACTTTTTGTAAAAGCACGAACAATTAGTCTGCTGTGGGATCCGAGTGTAACTATCTTGGCAGTTGATAGAAGAATAACCGACCAAAAACAATGAGTGGCGTTGCACAGACGAAAGGCAATCGCTGTTGTACCCAAAGAAAAAAAGAAATACTACGCTATGAGCGACTTGCTTTCGTCCGTGGGGGTGACACTCCTTTTGTTCGTGTATATGCTCTCCAAGCGCAGGCACCATCTCAGACAACAGCCATGGGTTAAATACTTCGTCGGAGCCGCGAACAAAATGCGTTGGTTGACGCGCACTCTGCTCGCTTTGTTTACGGCAATCTGCGACCGAGATGCGCAAAAGCGGGACTACTGCGCAGGGAAGAGGGTCAATATTCGTCAGATAAGATGAGCACATAGAAGAGTGACGAAAGTCATGCTTTCTTTGAGTTACCTGTTTTTAATATTGCTCTCGCGTATCATATACACCGCCGAAATCTTCGTTCGCCCCAAACGGATAGTGATCGGGCCCTAACACACTTGAACAGCGGATTACTACGTCTCTTTCACGAGGTAGTCCGTGTAGTAACGGACCGCAAAGCTTCACTTGCGATGGCGACACATGGTACTCGGGGCACGCGTGATCATAATATACCGCGAATATATAGCCTTCCCAACCGGCGAACGCTCCATTTAATTGTTTCTAAATTATTCAAGAACAAACGAGCTGTATCATATACGCCTCTTCTTACAAACACCCTAAACAAAAACAAGGCACCGCAGACTTCATTACGTATAGTGTAATCCCAGTCGGAAAAAACTACAGAAACTGTTCTGTTGTTACGACAGGATTTCTGTGCGGTTTTCGACGGGAAACCTGTTGTGACAACAGAACTTTCTGTGGTAACATCAGAAATTTCTGTAGTTACGACAGAAAAGTGCTACAGAACTACAGACAACAGAATTATACTACAGAAAAACTATAAAAACTATATAAAAGTACTACAGAACTACAGAAAGATTTGACGTTTACGACAGAACTACAGAATATTTTGCCGTATTTTTGACACGGTTCTGTAGTTTTTTTCGACTGGGATCGCAGCCGATTTATGGAATGTCTAGCGGACGAACGGTAACAAAGGCCAGCGTAATGACCCAAGGGCGAGGAATGACGCACACAACAGACATCAAAGTATGAACTGCTTACCTTTCTCCTGCGGAGAAGCCTTCTTTGTCAGCAGGTAAGTAGGTACCATGCTGTCTGTACGACAGTCCTCCTGCAATCTTGATCTGTGTTGAGAACATAGAGTCATCGCTTCGGCGTCCGCTATATAGGAGCAATGCTCGTATAGCGACAGACCTCGACGACTTTTGCTCGGCGCCAGCTCCCAAGCCGGCCCCAGATTCTTCTGCTGCTTCAGCGGCTCAGCGCGCGAACTGCCTATCGGCTCTTTCGAGAATGTGTACGACGCTATCGACCCTATCGTCCGCGTGCCTTGTAGAAGCGCGCAGTATAAATGTGTACATGCACATGCATATGAGTGATGCAAGCGAGGTAGACGAGTTGTATCCTAACGTCCACAGAGAGAATTCATCCCTTTTTGTAACAAAATAAGTGAGCATGATGTGCGGCTCTGCTTAATCGCGTGTATTGTTGAAAGCCTCGTTTTCAAGATGCGAAGAAAACAAAAAAAACACGAAAAAGCAAACGGACAAACCGTCCGTTTCCCGCTTTAAGACACATCCGTACACATTCTGCACAAGATCTGTACCGGAAAGTATGGCTTGACGCAATGCATTCTGCTTGCTCAGTGGACTGAAGTGGTGACACCTGCACCGCGGTGCACTTAACATTTTTTTTTTACCTTTCCTAGCACATAAAAGCTTCATTTTCTGTGACTTAAGTAGATTCTGCCGTCAGAACGTGCTAATCTATCGATGCAGACCAACCTCAATTGTTTCATGGTGCCCCTTTGTGAAACTATAACAGGGATTTGTGTTGAGTGACGTGTGAGATAAAACGAAGAAACTTGAGCAATATACTTTTGAACCTTGCCTTCACTTTCTTTAAAATCTGCCAACGTCGCAACTGTCAGAGCTGTATGGAGGGCTCCTGAAGCGATGTACTTCGAGTCCAGTACCAACTCACTCGATCAGTTCTATGAGACTGCAGCGAGGGGGCTGTGGTTTTATCATCGTGGGTAAACATTGGAGCCGCGGGTTAAAAGCTGTGCGAGTTTGTCTCTCAAGTGACAGCTTTCGGCACATTTATCTCAGAAGGCGGTTTGGCCTTTAGTTGTCCTCTTGCCCAGCTGCACGCAGAAGCATAGAGTATGGTGAACTTTGTCGACGCCGATATCTTATCTAAACCGCATATGTCATTGTGGAGTGCTAATGTGGCTGCTACACGGGCCTGCGGCTGTAGTTGGCAGAGAAATTTCCTGTATGCACACGTTGCATATTCATTTTTTTTTTGTCATACGACTACCTATTAAGTATTCTAAAACTAGGTGAACCATGTAGACGCCGCCGTGTATACCCTTTGCCATTTACTGCGATAAGTATAGAGCGTCAGTGCAGGAAATTAGAGGTCTTCAAAGCGCTAGCTATGACACTTATAGCGTCTAATTGTGTGTAAGCGTAAGAGAACTGTTCAAAATAAAAACGTTCTGCTCTCTGGAACTATGAATCTCGCGTGGAAGTTTGCTCTAGCTTTACTTATTTTCGTTTCATTATTAATCTGGAATTGCTCACACACGCATGCACGCTTGCTCCAGCCACATAAACCGTATATATGAGGCAAGCGCCGTAGCTAAAAAGCTGTGTTGCAGTGCGACCACAGTTCAATGCTGATTCTTTCGTCTAAATTTGACGAGTGCTGCATAGGTACTGTCTTTGGGTTATTTTTTTTTATTTCTCGTCTTTTTCAGTTGTTCGGTCAGATCTGCCTCAATAGCCAAACGTGGCTTCGGCCGGCATAGACTTTCTGAGTTTCGTACTTAACAGTGATATTTCTTTTTTTACCGCTGGCTACTAATACAACTATTACTGCTATACTGGAGTGGGATAAAACAAGAAGTTGGCTACACGAAGAAAACCGAACAAGGGTTGAGGGAGAACTTCAGCCCGCAAGCTAAAATTTCGACGCGGTCATCTCTATCGGGGCTTACATAAGCCTTTCCTTTCGAAGAAGAAAAACGTTTTTCTTCTTTGGAAGTGACCTCGTGGCATGTGCCCTGTGCCCTGCAGGGCAGATGGAGCGAATATATGGCGAGGATTGAGAGTGTTTTCTTAGAAATGGCTTTGTCTGATACTGTATGGGTGTATACTTCGATTGCCCAGTATCTGTCTCACTTTTTGGGGACACCACTTAAATAGGTCAAGTTCATTCAGACCCAGTGATGCGGAATCCGAAGTTGCACCTAGAGTAGTAGAGCTGCTTATTACTTTCATCACGCCATTCGGGAGGTTTTCCTTCAACAGGCGCTTCCACTCGTTTCGTCGTCGCCTCGAGGCGATGAAACCAAAAGACCTAACGTTCAGACTCTGGCCCTGCCTAGTTCGCTGCCGCTCTTGATCCTCGGAGAGTTTTGTCGAGGCTTCACTCCATGACCCTCCCAGTCGAAAAAAACTACAGAACTGTGTCAAAAATACGACAAAATATCCTGTAGTTCTGTCGTAACCATCAGATTTTTCTGTAGTTCTGTAGTACTTTTCTGTAGTTC
>JAJIZL010002911.1:21056-32301 GCA_023969395.1 Amblyomma maculatum
GTGTGTGTGTGTGTGTGTGTGTTTGCGTGCGTGCGTGCGTGCGTGCGTGTTTATTGAAAATGTTGTGGGCCCTAATTTAGAGTAGTTAATGGCAAAGCGTTGGGTGGGTGGTATTTACCGGCGCGACACACCTGGGGCGCCGTGTATACAAGCCTTCTGTATATTTGGCCTAGTTTGTCTTCGCACGTGTAGCACTCCACTCCGTAGCTCACAGAGCAAGCAACTCCCACGCACATTGTCATAGATGGTCTCACTTGTTCAATCACTCACTTTTGGCGGTTGGATGAAGTAGAGCCGTTAGCAAGCACTGCGAAACGCAGCACGGTTCGTTTAGGATAGAAATCAGTGGCCTTGTTGGTACCTCTGCAATAGACAACGTGTTTACGTGTTAAAATGGGCAGTGCAGCGATACGTGTAACGCTCGGTGTGCAAGCGTTTGTCGTCTCGATGCTCTCGACGCGGCGGTGGGCGTTCGACTGAGCCGCGAGCGAAATTCGACCCCTGCCGAGGGGGAGGTGTCTGCCAGTGCCGGCTGTCCTCCCTACCATCGGACTCCTTCCGACGTGGTGCTGGCGTTCTTTTCATTCATAGCCGGTGCTTCCCAGCTCTGTTACCTATCGCACCGTGTTCCCTGCTTGGTGCCACTTGTCTCGTCATCGAAATGCTGCTGCTGCCTGTGCTCTGCCTTGCACTGCTCTGCCTATCAGGTAGGACAGGTCGAACGCTGCGCGCCGCCACAGTGTACTGTATTGTACATCCTATCTTTCTGGCCTCTCTGAAGCTGTTCACTGCAAGCTGCTGTTACTGTTACCCAATAGGAGTCTTCAGTATTTTCGATTCTAAGATACAGCTTACTTTTTTCGGGCCGGCGCAGGTGATTATACTCTGGATTAATGCGGCGTTTATGGTTTCGACTGATGGCACGACCGCTTTATCGGTTCCAGATACAGGCGGGCTAGCTAGGCATGACGCTGTCGTATACCGGAGCTACGGCTCGTCCTGCTCGTCCTGCGTGTGAATCAAGACGCGTCAATCAGCGAGTGCTTGTAATGAATTTAATAAATTAGAAAACGAATCACAAGAGACTTCCAAGCACCCTAAACTGATCTGGGCCATCTATCTTTTCCGAAAAAGAAGAGCGACGAGTGACAGTGTGAAGAGACACTCGAGGTACTCCATGCGAATATACTAACAAGCTGTCTTGCCGTTATATCTCCAGATAACGTAAGCCACGAGGGAGGCTCAAAGGTTAGTCTAGCCCTACTCTGCATCTGTTCTTGTTTAGCAAAAGCTGAAACAGTAACTTCGCGTAACTGTATGGCGGCACCACGTTTTTGGAAAACGACTTATGGTCATCCCCTCGTGTGCGCTGCAGTGAGAGGCGAGGGTGCCGTGAAGCGGTGGCTGCCGGACACCCGCTGGGAGACTGGACGCAACTGGGCTGCAGGGAAGCCCCCGTGCCCCGGACAGAGGGCCTCGCTTGGACACGCCCAGGGGCTTGCCGTCTACCTCAGCTCGGACGTGCAACTCGGAGCTCTGGTCGGTGGGCCTCGGTTGTCAACTCTTTTTTTGTCCAGAGTGTAAGGAAATGGTGGGCAGGATCTCTTCCCCACATCGTCGTGATCGACGCTATCAGCTTTTCCCATTTTTCTATAAGTCACGTATCTTGATACCTTAGCAACATATAGCATCTTTCCCGCACATCATGATCGTTACTATCAACTTTTTCCATATTTACAGAGGTCTCGTGCCCTGATACGGCTAGCAACATACTTTACGAAAACGCAAAAGAAAGAACGAACATGGAAGGAGAGAGACACAACGGCTGATGACCGCTCGTCTTCCTCTATTCACGCTGCCGTATAATCACGAGCAATATCGAACTCTCCCGCCAGCTGTACTTACCATTTAGTGGTACGTGAGACTAACTAATATAGCTTGGTTTACAGGTGTTGGTCTTGCCGCATGTGAATATCTCGGCTGTATGATACGCAAACTCATGCGGCCGTGTCTGTAACTTTCCGCTTCAAGATGCTCTTTAGCAGAAATCTGAGCGCCTTTTCTGCCTCTGGACAACGCGAACTAGCATGACTGTAGGGAAGAGTTTCAGAAGTTTCATTTTATAAAAAGAGAAGAAGTGGGGCTGTGGAAATCTGAAATAATTACATATAGTAATAAAAGGTCATTTGAAAGTCAGCGCTGGATGAATCTATTTGTGTTGTTTATGTTTTCGTTTCCTGTGCTGTTTTGTAACTATTCTGCAGGGGACATAACATCAGCATGTTTACTCAGAGTTAGCGTCACAATGGCCCGCTGTGTCGCTTACTTGCAAATTTATCGCACCTAAACCTGGAGGCAGAATGGTCAGCGGTTTGGGTCGTCTCGTTATCCCAGATATGCGGTGTTGCATATTGTGCATGCATTTCACCCATAAGCAGCTCATCCACCCGGTTTCACCTTTCGGAATAATCGGGCTTGCTGAAATTTTCCCAGCATATGACAGGCCCTCGCGAAAACAGCAGCTCGCGGTCTCACGATCCTCCTGGTGCTGCATTTTATTGCATCGCTTGGCGTGGTTAGCTCGTAGCCACCTGCCGTGGAAAAGAAAAAGCGATGCTCTGCTCTCAGCGACTCCGGAACTAGAGGGGCAAGGAGAAGCCCTAATATTTGGTCAGGGGATATAGGGCCCCCCTCCCTCACTCCAGCCTCTAATTCAGTTTACCGACAAGCTGTTCAATTCTAGGGCGTTACAGTCATGCCTCGTTAAAATGGACACTTTGGATCACGATTAATACTGTTCATAAAGCGAGTCATCCAACATAGAGAATCGCGTAAGGGAAAAAAAAAAAAAACGTCATGATTAAGGTCTGCTTTCGTGGATGGCGGCAGCCAGGAAAAACG
This sequence comes from Amblyomma maculatum, assembly GCA_023969395.1. Lineage (NCBI taxonomy): Eukaryota > Metazoa > Arthropoda > Arachnida > Ixodida > Ixodidae > Amblyomma > Amblyomma maculatum. Next base: position 23,958 of record JAJIZL010002911.1, read on the forward strand.
GAATTAGACAATTTACGAATCTACAACCAATTATCCCGAGCACTATTAGGATTGAAGTAACGTGGTGCAACTTGACGTGTCTACTTATCCATGAGAGCTCAGTGGCATATCATGGATAGAGAGCAACCAACTGTTCATATACATAACATCAGCATCCGGCCGGCTGAAAGCGACTTAATTTGGCTTTCTTCTTTGCATAAGCTGCAGGGATTGTTTTTTGATCAGTCATTCATGCAATACAGAAAATGACAAGGTGTATGGATTCAACAAATTCGCACCGTAAATAACGAAACCAGAAACGAAAAAATGCTGGTGCAATGGTGGTACGGTAGTACCAATGGTGGCATGCTTAAACCTATAGTGTGTACGCGATAGCTTAATTTACATGATTACGCGTGGTAAAGCTCTTTATTGTGCTGAACGGTTATGGCTATGAAGAGGCTGTGTTGATCCGTGTAGAAGGTTGTCTTGCTTTCAGCTTGGCGCACCTGCAGTGAAGGACTGCATCCCCTTTCTCTGCAAGATCAAGTCCCTGAATCCCACTGCGCGCAATGAACTTGGGTTGGCACTTTGCTAAGTTCAGGTTGAATCTCCGGTTGTTAATAATAGTAATTGGTTCACAGAAAGGGAAAAGCGCAATATCTGTCACGCTTGTTACTGTGGGCGTCTGAACCATGCCGTTAGGGAAGGTATATGGGAGCGAAAGCGGAAAGAGTGAAAGAAGTCAAGTAGTGGAGGGCTTTGGAGTAACTTCGGCAATCTGGGGGCCTTTAACGTGAGCTGACATCGCACAGCACAGGGCTGCCTCTCTGTTTAAAGCTCATTATAGTTTTTGGGTAGACACCAAGGAATCGCGCACAGCCACACTTAATTACGCCAAGGTAACATGGACGTTAAATTTAGTGTTACGGCTCTATCTAGCATGTAAAGCTTTCACTTCAACTGTATATTTGTTTATAAGAAAGGAAAGACGTAGTATCTTTCAAGGTCACTTGAAGGTCAAATTCCTGTACACGAAGGTCTTAGCTTTACATCGCGTAGTGAAGCTATCGCTTCAAAATTGTCATCACGCAAGTCATTTACACTGAGTTCTTCAAGTTACCCGCACCCAAAATTCAAGGAATAAAATATTTTGGAGGACAGAAAACTGGGCGAGTTGATTTCGATACAGATCATACATGATTATAGTGAACTAGGATATTCTAGTTCCCTATAGACATGATCTAACAGCGCAAAAAACACGAACGCAGGATAGAAGTGACACAACATGGCGCTGACTAGCAACTGAATTTTTATTCTGGAAGGACAGGTTTTTATACACAAAAACACGTGTTTTTGTGTATAAAAACCTGTCCTTCCAGAATAAAAAAGTTTGCTGAAGGCATGGCTTGGTACCGTTGTCAGATGGGAGGAGGTTTGGCTCCAGAAGGCGCCGCACCTCAAGGTCTCACATAACCTATCTGCCCGTCATCATTCATACATCATCCCCGGTACCTCCCCCTCCTCCCGGATGTCCGGAGGGAGGAGGATTTTGATTCGGGATGACGGCCGTACCCTGGCAAGGGGGCAGTCGTGTGGTGACACGCACATAGCAGTCACCGAACACTATGCCAACTGCGTTTAAGGTCCCCGCTGTGATAGCAGGCCAAACACAGGGAGACCGGACCTTCTTTGGACCTCGGATGTCCTGAAGGACAACTGTAACTTTAAAGGGCTTCATATTGACACTGTTATGGTACGCCCAGAAACCTCGCAAATAATCGGTGGCCTGCTCCACGTGTCTATGAACTCTTGCTCGCTGAGGTGACGCTGCTCACGGCTTAGGTGAAACCAGACCTCCCTGCGGACTCGTGCGAGCACCTCATGAAGGCCCGGAACACTGCGCGAAAATGCAGCGGCGCACCTGGCAGACCAGACTTGGTACATGCACTCAACGAGCAAGAGCACAAACTGTTTCACAGCATGCCTGGGTAACGGGTTGAGGTACCTGACAGTTTGATATGCAACTCCTGGAATGATAAACAAGGTAGATACTCGTCGAAGGAGGGCTGCTGGGAGAAGACATTGCGTAAAGATGTGCACAATGTCTTCACGACCGCCACAGAACGGGCAAACTGGATGCAAGCTCGCTCGTGTGAATGCCCTGCTGCGGATGGGGAGCCGTCCGTGTGCAAAGCGATACATGAACGTTGCTCTGCTTGCATCCAAAAAGTTTGCCAGTATCAGATTCCAGCTTGGACGCATATTGAACAGATCTGTTTGAATATACCTAGGGGGGAGCTTCGGCGTCAAAAGATTGGCGATCTTTTAACGGTACTGCCAGAATATCTATGTCGGCCTGGAGGCCTCTGAGTCGCTCCAAGCAGTTAGCTGCTTAAAAGGGCGAAGGAGAGCCAGAACGGGGAACACAGTGGGAAAACGTGCTTTGCGAAAAAAGACGAAGGCGGGTGCTCAGGAAGAACGAGGTCAAGCTTCGAGTCAGGGACATGTCTGAATTCAGGGCTGTCTGGGTCCATCTGACGTGTAGCACTGCGGTTACTATGCCCAGGTCGGGGAGGCCTCCCTTGTCCCGAGGCTGTTTCACCACAGGCCTCCAGATTTGATCTATCATTCCGTTCCACAGGAAACGGAAGAGGATTCTTTCAAACTGCAGCTTGGTACGTGCCGGCAGAGGTGTTATGCAGGCAACATACGTCAGGAACGAGAACAGAATTGACCGAACGAGTAGCCCGCGCCGTGAGAGGGCACGCCAACGTCCCATATTCTCTAACTCTCTTCTCAAGCTTCTCTTTAGCAAGAGGCTAGTTGGTCTCTGATAACCCGTCGGAACGGAAGTGGAATCCTAATATACGAACTTCATCCCTCACAGGAAGGCCATGAGAGGGGTTTGGACTCGACGGTGCTTGCCTGATATACAGGGTGGCACTCTTGGATTTATTCAGCCTAGCCCCACTAGCCCTGCAGTACCCTTCTATGACGTTCAGGACGGAGCACACAGATGATTCGTTCGGAACGACGATAATCAGGTCGTCTGCATAGGCAAACATGGGGACAGCGGAGAGCCTGGCGGTAACGGGAACCTGCCTATCTGGGAGTCTTTTGCTAGTCTTTGGAGGAGAGGTTCGATTGCAAGCACGTAGAGAGCAGGTGATAGGGGACATCCCTGTCGAACTCCACGGCCTACATCGAAAGCCTGCGAAACCATACCTTGAACTGTTACCGCAGAGGTAGGCCTTGAGTACAAGACTCTCACCATCCTCTGAAAATCAGAGTGGAGGCCAGCCTCCTCTAACACTCTGAACAAGTAGGCATGACTAATGATGTCGAATGCCTTTTCTTGGTCAAAAGAACAAAGAATGCCTGATACATTACGCGCCTGCGCCCAAAGAAAGAGGTCTCTAAGGGCGAAACCATGAAGCTGGGTGGAGCGGCCTGGAACGCAACAAGCCTGATACGGACCTAATAGGTCGCTAATGAACAATGTTAACCGTTTGGACAGGCATCTCGCGATGAGCTTGTAGTCGCAGTTTAGGAGCGTGATGGGACGCCAGGCTCTCAGGTCAGTGCGTCTCGACTCGTCCTTACACAGGAGAATGATCAGCCCCTCCCTTTGAGTATCTGACAAAGCCCCCTCACTAAGCAGCCTATTCACTAACGAGGTGAAAGGACCCCCCAGTTGCCCCCAAAATTTGACGTAAAACTCAACGGGGAGGCCGTCCGTCCCTGGACTACGATTTCGATTGGAAGCCTTAATGGCTGCTAAAATTTCCTCTGCCTCTGAAGGACCACCTGGGACATCTACCAGTTTGGTTAAGCCTGGAAGACTGCGAAAGCAATACCCTTAGCTGCGCCTTGTTCGGCGGCGGCGCCCCGACTACTGCTCGGAGCCGAGCCACAGCCCCATTTGTCTTCCTAGCGTGACGTCACAAACAGCGAGCGCCCTCTCTCGGCTGCGACACAGCGCCGTGTATGGACTCGCCACCATCCGATGGCGCGAGCTGGGGCCCCGTCTCTCGGTCTGGTGTGACGTCACACAGGCACGTGAAAGGTCATGTACAGAGGCGCCACTACACGCCAAAGGCTCGAAGTGCTAGCAGAAGTTGCTTTCGCTATAAAATTCAGTTGCTAGTCAGAGCCATGTTGTCTCACTTCTACCCTGCGTCCATGTTTTTTGCGCTGTTAGACCATGTCTGATTTGAATGAAATATATGTGTGAGTGAATGTGATTTTACTCCCATTATGGTCTATATTAATGCGACAAAACTATATGGTCTAAATGGATTCTTCATTTCCTTGTCCGTTGTCCAGATAGCGAGTTTTTATATTAATGAGGCATAAATTCATTGAAAAATGTTGGTCCCCAGAAAAACTGTTCATATTTGAGTCGCACACGTTAACGGGGGTCGCGCGTATTAACGAGGCACGACTATAACAATGTAAAGCGCAGTGGAAAAGCGTTAGCTGGCTTTGTAACCATTCTTAAAGCGTTTGACTCACCCACCATGTTCCAACAAAAGCCGTTGACTGATTGACCTAAATTCATGAGCGTAATTACCAGAATACGCAGATTATTTTAACGCAGTGATCACTAGCTAATGTGTCCGTCTTTATAAACCTACTCATTGAATTTAGGTTTATGAAACCGAAATTCAATGAGTTCATTGAGTATATGTGTTAATAGACCTTTGGACAGTTCAAAATACAAAAGTGTGAACAAATAGAAATGTTCATCGCCTAAATAAAACAACGAATAAATAAAGCCAACTCCAAGTCCCCTCTTCCCTCCGCCCATACAATCGCACTAAATAAAATAGAAAAGTGTTCCGAAGGCATTGGCAAAGCTTCTTAAGCACCATGGTCGTTACACTGCCCAAATTCATCTCGCAGTTTTCTGGCTTACCAGTTTTCAGTGGCCGAAATTAGCTTCTGAAGCCAAGCAGCATAGGACCTCATTTTCACTTGGCGCGCCGTAACGACAGTGATTGGGGAATCTTTCCTTTCTTGAGGGAATTTAGCAGGTAAACTTGACGAACTGAGAATTTGAAAGGATATTTGAATAACCGGTATTTTCTCAATTTCTTCACAATCGACACAGTTTTCAGCGTGTTGCAGACAAAAAGTGTCTCAGATAGGAAATTCTGGGTCCTAGCTGAGAGAAATTTTGCACACGGCTTGAAACACTGCCTTGAAACACATACGCTTCGGTCGGTGTGCTCAATATCGCAGGTGTTCCCCAAGACGGGGCAGCTGGTGCTCGACGAAGGCGCCGCGCTGAGCTTCGAGAGCTTCGAGAATGATGGAGACTGCGTTGGTAAGTTCGCCCACGTGCATGTCGCACTTGAACGGTGCCCTTAATACACCACGGCATGTTAAGATGGCGTACTCCAACACCGAAAGCATTTTATCTCGGTTGAAAGGTTGCAGAACTGAGCGCTCCCTAAAACTCCCATTGGAGCACACTTCCTTTGGTCAATTCGTATGTGTGTGTGTGTGGGGGGGGGGGGGGGGAGGAAAGGAAAGGAAATTGGCCTGAATCTTCACTGTTCTTTGAGCCAGGTAGTACCACCGTGCCATGCTGGGCAGTGGCATCAATTCGACTATCCTAATCCTTGCAGTTGGAGAGCAACCGCTTATCAGACGTAAACACCTGGGCTTCCAGTTTAGCATGTGCTTAGTAAGTTGAACATTAGCTGGAGGTGTTCCCTCTTGTGTTAAGTGCGAGCTTAAGTCGTCGCGCGCGGGCATGCACAGGCGAGGCCCAGTTCATGGCTCAAGAGCGCGTTCACTGGTACAATCCGGACCACTGGGCGCTACGTCAGTCATCCCAGCTTCTGCCCGAGAGCTTGGAGAACCGGCCTGACACGGATCCCAGGCCTCCGGCGGTGCCAGACGCCGAGCTGGTGCCCTGTCCCACGGACTTCGTGGTTTTCGAGGACGAGCGCTTCCGAGTCGACACGGACGACCTCACGCCCAAAGTCCGGGAGGTTCAGATCGGCGACAGGGTGAGCCTCTACAGCCTTTCTCCAAATGCCCAAGGCAGTCCCACTATACAAATGCGCTATAGTGTGACAGGAGGTAGGCACGTTGCAAAGTTGCATGTTGTATTATCTTTCGAAAACGTAAACAGCACTTCTGCGACGTAGACGTAACAGAAATGTGTGCGAAGAAGAAATGGGGAGAAAGCGAAGCAGCTGGGCTGCGTCATGCTGAATAGTCAGCATATATATGGCCACCACGTGTGAGATCACTGCAAAGCACCGCGTTGATTTGTCCGAACGTTGTGCCGACACGAGTGGCGGCATAGCCACGTGACGCCCACTGTAACAAGAGAAGATACGTATTCAGAATAACTAATATAATCGCCACCACAGATGGCTGTTGCTCAACCTTGCACTGCGCAATGGTAACCACATCGTGAGTTCTTTCGTATACTATAGCTTTTCTAAAAAGGTATCCATTGAATCTGGACAAAAAATATTATTTGAATTGGGAAAAAGTTATCGATTCAGTACAGTCATGAGAGACCGGTGATGACGACCCTTTATCCAAACAGTATATGGTACGCTGTACAGTATATTTGTCCATGATGTAAAGTTTAACGAGTACTAGCGCTGTTTCATTGCAGCTTAAGTTCTCTATATCCCTCGAAGGTCATTTTACTGTCAATAATCTCTTAGTCAAAACCTTGCAGCCCAAGAGGCTTGCTTCTGAACTGTGTTTGGGTATTGTGCATCATTCTTGGAAGTCTATATCCGGTGGAGGGGCGGGACCAATGATCTTACCTCCTGGAGATTTGCAGTGTATTACAGAGGATGCATTCCGAGTCCCACAGTGCGGCTCAGAACAAACCTCTTAAGGAGGGATTCGGGAGTTGTTGTTGTTGTCGTTGTAGTGGTTATTTATTGTATGTGCAAAAGGAAAGAAAAGATATTTGCCAGCCCCGGTATCTGCTATCTTATATCTGAAGCACCTGAACTGGGGCGGCGGAAATAAAGGGATAGCGAGGAGAAGGTAGAGGAACTCAAAGAGGTGAGTGATAGGGAGAAAGAAAAGGGTAGGTAAAAATAAAAGAAATATATACACTATGGTACAGTATACAGTAGTTTGCTTGAGGCCCACCCGCAAATGTCTTAAGTCACTGAGCACTCGGCACATCGGGCGGGCCTCCGCAATAGCTCTGCGTCCAGGCAACTGTTCACAACGCACGCACTGGCACACTGTACAAAACACTGACGGCTGCCGTGGGCGATCGGCCGTTATTGTGGGAAATAGCACACGTGGAGCGTTCAGTCACAGCGCGCACCATCTGGCGAGGTGAAATAGGCGAGTCATCAAGCCCGCCTGTTCGATGTACTCACACAGGCTCACGTGAGATCGCTCGCGTTCGCGCGCACTGCCCGGCGGCCACAGGAGCACAGCTACGCTGTCCGGGATTACCCCCTGCGCTCTGTAAGCCGCCAGCAACTCACGTCGTGGTTCGGCTAGCGCGGTGCAGCGCAGTAGAAGATGTTCGAGAGTTTCTACCACGCCACAGCCGTCACACACGTCACTAGTGGCAAGTCCGTGGCGCATCCGTCGTTCCCCAGGCCACACGCATCCAATGCGTGCACGGAGGATCATTGCGCGTTGCAGCCGAGTCAGCGAGCGGCCGCTGACACTGTGAATGCGCTCACCTTTTGCGATGCGTGGGTCGGGGTGCTGCGTCCGGAGGTGATCGTCGATTACCGCACGCGCATCCTCCAAAGCGAGTTGATCGTCGCTAGGAGGGAGTTCATGTGCTGCGGTCGCGAGCTCGTCGGCACAGTATAATACCGATTTTAGGAAAAATTTTGAGTTTTATTGCAAAAGCAATACTACTCTAGGTTTAGAGGCTTCAGCGTAGCGCGGCCGCTGGCCACGTTTTAGCCACGTGACGTCACACCCCACGTGGGCTGGAAGGAGCTGCCAACTTGGGTCTCTCGTTTCACATGGAACGGTTATATCAGAATCAGCCTGCTAGGACCCTGCTACTCACGTTACCCCTATAGGCAACTAAAGCACGTTCTTACGGCTTGGTTAAAGTGGGGCTTTATATGTGGGCTTAGGAAGAAGAAAAAGAGAAGAAGAACGCTCGGTTACCCGCAGCTAATGCTTTCGCTGAATATTTGGTTCAGCAGCGTTGAACCCTTGTAATTTTTTAAGTTCGAGTTGTTTTGGATTGCTGGCTTAATGAATATTCTCACCAAGTTTGATTGTTGCCTGAGCAGTAGAAAAGAAGAAAATTAATTTTTTTTTCACGAGGTGGTGGCTCGCATCACGCTCCGAAGACGTCCACTAACGCTATTCTCAAGACGCGGCCGCAGAG
>JAJIZL010002911.1:47301-63181 GCA_023969395.1 Amblyomma maculatum
CAATTTGGCATTTGCAGGTTGTCCACAAAGCAAAACATGCTTACAAAACAGGATTCCTGGAAACAGGCTCACTTAGAGCCAATGGACCATCACCACATATTCACAAAACTTTTCCATGCCCACAGGCGAACAATAGAGCGCGCAAATGCGGATGCTTGGTCGTAACAGCCTCCTCCCCCGCCAGAAGAGACTCGGAGGGCAGCAGCCGCAGCTGCTGCATGAAGAGACGACTTAATGGCCTGCACGTGAACGCTTGAAGCTCGCTGTTGCATGTCGCGTTGTCTTGATTGTTGTAGGCCAAATTGCTTGAGCTATCTGAAACTCAACCACATGTCGAAGCAAGCACTCGGCTCCCGTCTGAAGAGACCAGGTCAAAAGAAAACTGCCATTGTTGTTCGAGAAAAGCCCACTCTCAAGACGTTCAGGACCCACGTATGCCTCGAAAACCAAACGTGCTGCTTTACATAGTCATCTATATTCAAGCGCACGAAAAAAAAAAAAAAAACCTGATTATCAATTTGGATACATGGTGAGGAACATCTCGGACCGCTTAGAAAGAGCGGCTAAGCGCGTCCGCATTCCCATTTAACTTCCCCTTTTTGTATCTTATTTCAAAATTGTACTGCTGTAAAATCAAGCTCCACCTAAGAAGGCGACTGTTCTTCGATGTCGCAGTTTGCAGCCAAGCCAGGGGACAATGGTCCGTCTCTACGGTGAATTTGGCCCCTCCAAGATAGCACTGCAATTTTTGAATGGCCCATACAATGCAAGCGCATTCTTTCTCTGACGCGCAATAAGCCCTCTCTCTAGAACTCAGTTTTCTGCTCAAGTAGAGCACGGGGTGCTCATTACCGTCGTCATCTCTCTGGCAGAGAACAGCACCTAACCCTCGATCACTGGCATCACACTGGACCGTGAATTCTCGGTCATAGTCTGGAGCTCGCAATACCGGACGGCTAATCAGCACAGCCTTCAGGTTTACGAAGGAGGCTTCCTTTTGTTCGTCCCAGACTACATTTGTCGGTTCTGTCTTGCGGAGAGCGTCGGTCAGAGGGCTAGCCAAAGCTGAATAGTTAGGGATGTAGTGATTGTAGTACCCAGTCAGACCCAGGAATGCTCGAATTTCCGTCTTCGTGCTCGGCCGCGGGTAGTCTGCTACCGCAGAAATCTTAATCTCGCTGGGTTTCCTGAAACCTTGACCTACATTGTGACCCAAGTAGTCCACGGTCGCCCTTGCCAGGCAACATTTCTCGGCCTTTACGGTTAGTCCAGCTTGACGCAAAAGGCTCAGTACAGCTCTTAGATGTACCATATGGTCCGCCCATGAGTCGGAAAAAACCGCAATGTCGTCTAAATAAGGCACCGCGAATGTTTCACACCCCTTTAAAACCCTATCCATGAGTCGGGAAAAACAAAATGGAGCATTTTTGAGCCCGAAACTCATCATTGTTGGCTGGTAGCTGCCCGTCGGAGTGACGAAAGCCGCGTATCTGCTGGCGCGTTCAGTGAGCGGTACTTGCCAGTATCCTCGAGTAAGGTCCAGCGTAGTCACATATGCCGCTCTACTGACCTGTTCTACTCTCTCCTCAATATTCGGAATAGGATACACTTGATCCCTGGTGAGAGAATTTAGCTTTCGGTAGTCTACCACAGGCCTAGGGTCTTTACCTGGAGCTTCTACTAAGATCATAGGCGAAGCATAATCGCTTTCCGAGGGTTTTATTACTCCCAATTCCAGCATGCGAGTTACTTCCCTATCCAGAATTTCTCTTTGCCTTGGAGAAAATCGGTAGCACCTTGATCGCACTGGCACGTCTGAAGTCAGCTCAATATCGTGCTCAGTCAAATCAGTTCTGCCTGGCCTGTCCACGAAGCAGGCCTCAAACTCTGTTATTATCTCGCCCAGATCGGACAGCTGGGATTTCTTTAGTTCTCCTCTCTGCTCCGTCTTTTTGAGAAGCTCCTGAGCGTTGCTTCCTTTTCCGCTGAGGCAAATCAAGTTGTCCCCCATCTCCTCGGGAAGGTTTAACGTTAGATTTACCACGGCTTCCCTCTGCACATAAGGCTTCATAAGATTGCAATGATAAATGCGCACTTCTTTACGCCTACCGGGAATTTTCACTGCGTAGTTAGTGTTAGAAAGCTTTGCAACGACTTCAGCCGGTCCTTCCCACTGTACTTCGAGCTTATTCTGCCTTGAACTTCTCAGCAACATCACCTGGTCCCCGATACAAAACGTCCTTTGACGGGCTGTCTTATCATAGTACACCTTGGAACGAGCCTGGGCTGACTTCATGCTGGCCTCAACGAGTTCCTTAGTGTTATGTAAGCGATTCAAGAGGTTCAGAATGAATTCTACTACTGTTGGGTCTTCTCCGCGCCCCTCCCAGGCTTCGCGCACCATTCGCAAAGGTGAGCGCAGTGACCTTCCGTACACCAACTCGGCTGGGCTAAATCCAGTGGATTCGTGCGGCACTGACCGCAAAGCGAAAAGCGCTGCAGGCAGGCAGGTATCCCATTCGCGCTTGTTTTCATAGCACAGTCCCCTCAGGACTCGTTTGAGAACAGAGTGCCATCTTTCTACGCTGTTGCTCTGCGGATGATGGATCGAGCTATGCACTACCTTAATGCCGCATCGCTCGAGAAATGAGGTGGTGAGGACACTCGTGAAAACGCTACCCTGATCACTTTGGACCTCGGAAGGGAATCCAACTCGTGCAAACACTGACAGCAGCGAATCCACTACACTCTCGGACGTCACCTCGCGCAGCGGAACAGCCTCTGGAAACTTTGTGGCTGGGCATAACATAGTGAGGATATAACGGTACCCTGACTCTGTCACAGGAAGTGGCCCAACTACATCTATTACTAACCGGTGAAACGGCTCGGTAATGATTGGTACTAACACCATCGGAGCTTTCCACTTATCTTGCGCCTTTCCAACCCGCTGGCACGTGTCGCATGACCGTACAAAATTTTCCGTGTCCTTAAAACATCCAGGCCAATAGTATTCTTGCAACAGCCTCTGCTTTGTTTTCTTTATTCCAAGGTGACATGACCACGAGCTGCCATGGGAAAGTCGCAGTAAGTCTCCGCGATACTTTTGGGGAACGACTAATTGGTCCCGCTCTACTCCGCGCTTATCCTTGAATAAGCGATACAGCACTCCCTTTCTCATCTCGAAAGAAGTATTGTTTGCTGTCTTAGTGGCGCGGTGGCGCTCCCTTATCTCCTGTATCTTGGGATCATTGGCTTGCTCTATAGCTAAGTCCTCTCGGGTTCCACTTAAAAGTCTCGTGAGATTACTAGACACTGGCGGCAAGAGGTTATTCTCAAGAACGTCCTCATTCCGCGTCTCATCAAGCTCCCTTTCAAGTTGACTTATCTGAGATGCCTCGCTCTCAAAGTTTTCTGACCTGCTATCTTCCGCATTTACCATTGTTTTAACTGCCGTTTCCTCCGCTGTGGATTTTTCTGGAATGAGCAGTGTAGCTAGTTCTCGCGCCTTTGAACGTGTTAAGGCTTGCACAACTCTGTCTCCGAAAAGGATGCCCCTCTTTCGCAGCAGCATGTCCGATTTGTTGGAGAACAAATACGGATAGCACTTAGGAAGCTTTCCTGAAACGGCAGCCTCGGTTGTTAATTCGCCGAAAGGGCCCTCGATGACCACGTTCGCGATCGGCAAGCACACACTCTGTTCCTCAACTACCTGGCGGATCCACGCACACTGTCCTGTATAGTCGGAAGGCGATACATACGCCGGATGGACAACATCCATCGTTGCGGCCGAATCGCGCAGTACCTTGCAAGGCTTCCCGTTGACTACTAGGTCATGCAGGTAGGGTTCTAAAAGCTGCATATTTTCATCGCAGTCCCTGACATACGAGAAAGCAATCTTTTCTTTCCGGCAGTTGACGGCAATGTGACCCTGCTCATTACACCTAAAGCATGTGAGCGGCTTCCTAGCCTCAAGCTTATTCTTTGTGTTCTGCACGTTGGTCACTTCCCCACTTTTCTCACTGCCGTCCTTTCTAGGGAATTTGCCTGAAGAAACCTTCATTTCTCCGTTTCCAACTCTAGCAAAGTGCCTTTCCTGACGGTTTTTCACACTGAACTTGGGATTGCGGGGCCTATCCACTGCTGGGTTGCTGAATTGTCGGCGCGAAGCATACTCCTCAATAAGTTCGGCAGCTTCAGTTGCCGACTTAATTTCGCCTCGGTCCTGTAACCAATTTCTTTCTTTTTCTGGGAGGCAGTTATAAAACTGTTCCAAAAGAATTCGCTCGACTACAGCGTCCCTATCACTGTAGGAATCTGTGCTCTTTAGCCACTCGCCCAAATTTACTCTTAAATTGTACAGGAATTCAGGGTAACTCTCGTCCCTGGACTTAGTAGCGTTCCGAAAACGTTGTCTGAACGCCTCGGCGCTAAGCCTATACTTTCTCAGAAGGCAAGCTTTGACCTTCTCGTAGTTGTCCGCGTCCTCCTTGCTTAGCCGCGCGACAACCTCCGCTGCCTCGCAGGGCAGAACCGTCAATAATCTCTGAGACCAAGTGTCTCGCTGGAAGGACAGTTTTTCGCAGGTTCGCTCAAAGTTAGCCAGATACAGACCGATATCCCCTGATATCACATATGGCTGCATGTACTTTGACATCTTGAAATCTGCCTCCTTGTTGAGAAGAGGTACCGCTAGCTGGGGACAATTGCCCGACCTCTTGCTCAACTCTAGTTCTAATTTCCGGAGCTCAATTTCTTGGTCCAGCTTTTTTGCTTCTCTTTCACGCTTCTTTTCCTCTTTTTCCCACTCACGTTCGCTCTCACGCCTCTTTTCCTCTTTTTCCCGCTCTTTCTGCTGTCTGAGCTGCTCCTTTTTTTGACCGATGAGGTTCCATGCTTCACTGAGCTCCTCATCATCGGCTCCCAAATCTGTGATTGCCTTTATAATCAAAGGTTTTCGTGCCAAACCACTTGTATCAATTCCCAATTCCTCACACAATTGCAACAGTTCCGGTTTCTGCAGCTTTTGTAGGTCCATGATCGCTCCGAGTGTCGGCTACTTCCAAAACAACAGTGCAAACTACCAAACCTAAAGGCGTTTCCACACTCTCTTTACCAGTTCTAAAATCTAACCCTGTTCTAGAACCTGGTCCACATCAGAAGAAAAGCCAAGCACTCACCCACACATGCGATCGATGTTCCGAGCTGCCCTCTTGTTGGCCGATTGTTGCTCCTGCTTGTTGCTTGAGATGCCACCTCCGATCACAAGGTGTTGTGGCTTGTAGCTTCAGATCCACCTCCAATCACCAGATGTTGTGGCTTGTAGATTCAGATCCCAACGCTGGGCACCAGTCGTTGTGCTTGTAGATTCAGATCCCACCGCTGATCACCAGTGTTGGGGCTTGTAGATTCAGATCCCACCGCTGGACACCAGTTGTCGTGACGCTGGGGCTACGTCGACCCGGCCTTCACTTGGTAGCGTGCAGAGACTCGGGGTTGAAGTAGGATTGAATCTTCGAAGTTGGTGAAATATGTACAAGCAGGTTTAATGGCACTTTGAGAACTTATTTACAAGATTATTTACACGAAAAAGAAGGGTACATCAGCAAAATGGCAAGCGTTAAGAGTTCATAGCGAGAAGCGACTGGATGAGCCGTTTACCCAGGGCCCAGAGCGACATTTCGTGCTCTGCAGCGTCCTTAAAAACCCCCTATGTCCAGCCCCTCTCTGAAGATGCTGACCAACCAAATCCAGGGCACGCCCCTCAGGTATCGGCATCCAATCGAACACATCACTGCACTGATGGTCTGAAGCACTGACTGGTCCGGCATTCATTCGTTGGGCGTGATCACTTGTTGGCGGGAAAAGCTTGGGAACGGCGAGGAGAGGAGGTACATTTCTATTCTTCAGCAAAGAAACCACAGGCTGGTTCTGGGGGTTTTACTTCTCAGAAACCCGAGTGCACGTGGCGCCGCATAGGGCTCCCAACATGGTCCCTTTTCGACAATTGCAAATCTTTCCTGCATTCCCGGGAAATCACTTAATGGCCGTATGAGTCATGCTCTTCTCTTGTCCTGCACGTCAGCGGACATGTCACTCTGTCGTCTCCTTTGGATAGGAGGCATTCATCACTGGAGGATAGCACTTCTCGACTGGAAGGGTGAACAAAAGAAAGCACTTCCTGCTATTTCCCGCAGGGGGACGTTTCTTTGTGTTTTTCCAGACGTTCTCTTGACAGGGCCAATTTGGCATTTGCAGGTTGTCCACAAAGCAAAACATGCTTACAAAACAGGATTCCTGGAAACAGGCTCACTTAGAGCCAATGGACCATCACCACATATTCACAAAACTTTTCCATGCCCACAGGCGAACAATAGAGCGCGCAAATGCGGATGCTTGGTCGTAACAGCGCCTAGCGTGAACAGGTCCGCGCCGCACTGCTTTGCCTTTCTTCATAGCGCGCCCGATTTTTCGGGTACAGCGTTGAAGCGTACGTTCCTCACTGTTATCTTGCAAGATCTTGCACGCACATAAGGACCGCGCACGAAAAGCCGCTTGTTTGCTCGGTGGACCGTCGAAAATGACAAGGCACTCGATCCATTCAGCCTGGCTGCGCTTCCCGCCGTCTGCTGCCAGCGACATAATCATGGCGGATTACCCAGCATGCATCGCTTCATGCCATGTTCCTCATGGCCATTCGATCATCGCGGTCACCATGACCTTGAGATCGCTCGAAGCGCAGTCTTGAAGGTGTTAGTAGACACCTTTAGCAAACCATATTGCGTTTTGCCGTCTGCATTACCGGAGTTGCGTTATCCCTAACACCAATAGCGCGCGCGCGCGCTTCATTGATTCCGGCGCGTGGAAGCTAGTCTTGAGCAACGTTGGTCTTGAGGATGCCAAACGGCGCTAGCTGCCCGTCAGCTTCGACTTACTGACATATAAGCGGCTAGGGCACATCATCATCATCGTCGTCATCTTAGCGCATGCCCACCGTAGAGTGTACTAGACCACCGCGGCGGCGGAAGCACTGGTGGGAAGGATCCCGCAACTCCAGTAACGCAGGTGGCAAACATGCAACAGGGGCTGCTAGAGGTTTCTATCACGCTGCGCTATTACGTGACTGCGCTAGGGGTGTTTCGCGGCGCTGGCTTCTCAGTCTCGCCATGGATGATGCGCCGGCTGGGCCATCGCTTTAGAGCAAAACAGAATTCGATCATTCAACTGATGTAGTTTGGCGGCAATTGCCACTCTCGTTAAAGACAGCGAAAACAGCTGTGCCAGACAAAGTGCCTGGACCCCCGAACAACGAGAAGCCAGACCAGCCCGTTGCCGAGCGTCTTACCAAGCGTGGAAGCCTGCTATAAATCGAAGCGGCAGCAGCGACTGATGGCTAACCCTCGTGAAATTTGGTTCAAGGATAGTTAAACCTGTACATTTTTTTACCTCAAATAAGTTCTCGCCATACGGCGGGTATTCGACCCACAAGTTCTGGGAAAGAATAAGCAGACTTCAGGTTTTAGTGAACAAGAAATATGAAGATATTTCTAGTTCACTTTACTTTGGCCATATGCGTTCTCGAGCTGTTTTTAAACAAACCTGTGTTTGTGTCTGTCTCTGTATTGCAGGCGCCTATTTTTTTTTTTTCTCTCTCTTTACGTTAACTTTGGAGTATGCGTCTGAACAGAAACGTGCTGCCTCGGTTAAGTTTTCTTTTTTACCTTCATGTGGGGTCACTACGTCATGCCTGAAGCTCCGAATATCAGAAAAGGAAGGAATACGATTCTTCTCACCTCAGAACACTTCGAGCTTCAACGTGCCATAATTGCTTGTATGCGGTTTGGTTTGATTAATGGGGTTTGACGTCCCAAACCGGCTCAAGCTATATGAGACGCCGCAGTGGAGGGCTCCGAAAATTTCGACCTCCTGGGGTTCTTTAACGTGCACTGACATCGCACAGCACACTGCCGCTTGGCTTTTCTCCATCAAAAAGCGGCCGCTGCTGTCGGGATTCGATCCCACATCCTTGGGCACAGAAGTCGAGTGCCCTATATAACCACTGCACCACTACGGCGTGTGTATGAGGTTAAAAAATGCTATAGACTTTGGACGAAATATGTGGACGAAATAAACCGGGCGGAAATATTGCGCGAGAAGGTAGACTTCTCGAAAGCTACCCATACTAACGAAGCATGGCTAGCCTCTTTCTTCTTTTTTTTCTTCCCCCTTTCGCAGGTGGCTCAGTAGCCGGTATCGTATTTGGAGTATTGTTCGCGCTACTCCTCCTGGCCGGCGGCGTTTTCTTCCTGATTCGACGCTACGGATTCAGGCACCCCAAGACACTGTTTAGGTGAATTATATTTCCATGAAAATACATTTCTGCATGTATACCGACGTTCGGACGACGTGTACTTGAAACTGTGCGCTAGACTCCCTGCCAGCTCACGTATTTCAAATGGTTGTACCGTCAAATGCAGGGATTAGCCGAGGATTTGAAATTAGGGAGAGAAGAATTTTAAGGTGGGAGGAGGACGGTGAGGCGGGAGGGAAGTGGTAGTTATTTTTGGAAGTCGTCAGTGCGAATAATATTTTGGGAGACGCTTCAATTTTGCTCAGGGGCTCTAGGCAACAGCGTTAAATTAATGGCTCCCGTCTCCGGCTTCGCATACATGTGCACTTTGCTACTCGCCTAATCACTAATTTTATTTCCGCATCTATTAACCCATACATACTCATTAGCATACATTCGTAAGCCACAATGTGTGGAAGAGCACCGGACAGATATATTAAGCACTGCTTTGGCCAAACCATACCAATGTGTCCTCATGGCCTAGGGATATTGCGTCTGAATATAAAGATCCAAGGGTTCCGGCAGGTTCGGTTTCTATAGCAACCTCTGGACAAAGGAGCTGAACGAGTTGGCAGTTGCCCTCATTTCGTGGACAGTGGTCTCGTGACGTCACACGATCGACACGCCGACTGCACATCGCCGGCTGCACCTGCCAGAATTATGTGGTTTCGTGGTTTTTGTGGTTTAACGTCCCAAAGCGACTCAGGCTATGAGAAACGTTGTAGTGGAGGGCTCTGGAAATTTCGACCACCTGGGGTTCTTTAACGTGCACTGACATATCGCACAGCACACGGGCGCCTTGCTTTTCGCCTCCACCGAAAAGCGGCCGCCGTGGCCGGGATTCGATCATTGGGCACACGCAGTAGCCGAGCGGCGTAACCACTGCGCCACCACGGCGGGGCACCTGTCAGAATTATGCTCGTGAAATTTCGCTCACAGCGCCGACAACGCCGCCACCGGATTTTCTGGAGAATGGTTGGTTGGTTGGTTGGTTCATAGGAAGGGAAAGGCGCAGTATCTGTCACACTTGCTCTGTGGACACCTGAACCGCGCCGGAAGGGAAGGGATGAAGGTGGGAGTGAAAGTGGGCCTTTACCGCTTTGACCACCTGCATGGAGTCGTGCATTGACTTCACACAATATATGTGGACGCCTTATGTTTCGCCTCCGCCGGAACGTAGCTGGGTTCGAACCCGGGTCACTCGGTCAGTGTTCGAAAGAGCCACCGCGGGGGGACCTTAATTAGTGCCTCTGCTATCTCATGCATACTGTTTAGCACGCAGTAACAAGCTGATAGACGCAAATAGTCGCAGCTGCCAGATTTTCTGGAGAACGGGGCATTATAAGAATGATCGCGTTGAAACCGGCTGGTAGCAACTGCAGTCATTGCTCAGTAATTTCCTTACAATCACCCTGAAATTTAAAAAATGCGGGGAGGAGGGTAACGCGTCCACTTATTTTTTTCAGAAGCGCCCCTTAATTCGTATCGAATCCGAAGCTCTTCACTACGGCTTGTACCTCTCACAACCTGAGACGGTTTGGGACTTTGAACTCTGTAACCAACCGATCAATTGGGGATTAGTGATTAGACGAGTAGTAAAATGCACGTACGCGAACGAGGACCCGAGCGGGGAGCTGCAGACGGGAACCGTTAGAGATTTAGAGTAGCCTGATCCACGATCCATCACCGTAATCCGCTACCGCGCTCTGTCAGTGCGTACGTGCCGATTCAGCCCTATACACGTCTGTGTACAGACTTCCAGCATGTGGCGCAATCTAGCGCCGTCAAGGCGATCTGAGCGTGAACAATTGAACGCACGGTGGAGATCACGGTAACGAATCATGGCACTGCGCTCTTTTGGTAAACTTATAATGCAAGAAATCCGTAGAGGTTGTCTTTGTGAGTATGCGAGTCAAATCTGAAAGCTTTGCGTGGAGCCGATAATTTACAGATAATGTTTAGAAAGTGCTCCCGGCGACCGCTCGCAGCCGATTTGGGGCGGCACATCCCAGCGTGTCAACGTGTCAACCTCTCCAGTGACGTCACTGAGGCTTCCTGGGCGCGCCCGCTCATTGGACGCTCCCGAGTTGCGTGGGTGGGACGGGGCGTGGTGGGGCGCCGTCGCGACTTCTTTTCTTCATTTTTTCTTGCGCGCCAGCATGGGCTGAGTCGAGTAGGGAGGGGAGGTGCACCATAGGGGAGAAAACCTGGGCCAGGGGGCGCTGCGCCGCTCTGTGCGTCAGCGCCCTCCATGGAGACCACGTCAAAATCTACGCGCAGCCCGGCCGCGTCGTCTGCTCCCCGCCTCATAGAAAAGCATGCTGTCGTCTGCTCCGCGCTGCTTTCCAGCACGTGTTTGCGCGCGCGCGCTCGGTTGTTTCTCTCCTCCTCCGGCCGCATTGTGGCCGCCGTCGCGCTCTAACAAAGGGGGCAAGAAAAAAAAACTGGAATGAAAAAGTGACGGCGCGCTTTTTCGCAAAACTCGTGAAAGTGTTTTTCTCTCTTCTCCCTTTCGTGTTGAAACGATGGTTGTCGGTTGTTTTTTTTTTTAGGTATCTCGCACCTATGTTTATAACTGGCGGTACCGCAGCAGCCATCGCGGAACCAAGTCGGCCTCAAGAAACAGATATATGTCATTAATGCCATCACTCGGCGCTTATAAAGGGAAAACACATACGTCAATCGTTCTATCCTCATACGCGATCCTGCTTCGGGAGCTCAAAACTGCGCATTCGCTAGAGATAACTGAACTAGGGATTGCACAGCTTAGCTGTGGAATTAAGAAGACAAAGGTTTACTTGGAGAGATGTCCCCGCCTGCATGAAAAGTCGTCAGGCATTTCCTCGTTCTTCGTCTCGCGGAGAGAGCAAACTGCCGAAAAAATGGCATGCCTCGGCTTCTCGTCAGTGATCCAGGTCGTTAAGAAACCTCTCATCGTTAAAGGTAGATAAGTCATTGATTTCGGATGGCAGCGCCACAGCAGCGAACTCCCCCTGACCGCTGTCAGCAGGAACCAAAGGGTATACAAGGCGGCATGCTTTGTGCCTTTGTAGGGAACGCGTCCTAAACGCGCCGAAAACAGGCACCACGGCGCCGGCAGCATCGCCTAAAACGTCTGTCCCCAAAGAGTTTAATAGGCCCCTTTCAAATGAGCAGTCACAAATGGAAAGGAAGCTCCCCAACCAGCGCCCGGAGCACTCGTAGCTGTGTACACGCGTATCAATTCTCAACGAGAAGGCTGCACCCTTCATTCTCTGAGCAACATGGAAGTGACATGAAGAGGTGCCGCCTCAAGTCCTTCAAAATACCTGTCGCTTGCCTCTGCCTTCGAGTACCGAATTCGCGTTCATGTTGTTGTTGTTTTTTTGTCTGAGCCTGCCAAGAAGCGCTCTTTGAAAACAATGTCCGCGGCGATCAATTATTCATAATTTCTCACTTTCGAAAGCACCGATAAAAAGCGTGCCTCCAGCCAGCCTCTATGTCAGCCGGGGCACAGAAAAAAGCAAAAATAAGAAACACCACTGGCAAACAGCGCCGGCTTTGCGCGCACGGACGCACGATCATCCCCCCTCGTCCTCACTCTCCTTCTCCCGCTCCGCGTGCACGTGCGGCTGCCTGTAGCACGCGCTCCCGAGCGAGCTGGCTGCGCAGACTCCGCAGACAGCCGCGCGCTGCGCGGGCGCGGATGCGCGTAGGTTTTGTAGTTCCTCTCCGCTCCGCTGGAAACCGAGCGCTGGCGTCGCGGAGCAAACTCCAGCTTTGGTTCCCTATACTAGATCTCCCATATGTTTGGTGCTAATGCAGTTAGCTTAAATGTTGTTGCATTGTGGGCAGGATTGATGGGATACGTACTGCTCGTGCGCTTTTATAATGTTAGTGAATAGCTTTTCATGGGCCCCGAAAAATTTTGGAGAGACATTGAATAAAAGTTCATCCGGTTCTTTGTCCTTAGAAAATTCAGATAGCCAAGAACATTGTGACTGCGATGACGTTTGTCAGCAACAAAAAGCGCTCTCAATGTAATGAAATTTGCCTTCTCTATAATCATAATAGAGTCGTGAATCTCATGAATCATGTTTAATATCGTGGGTTTGCTTATTTCTCACTCTTAGTTTTTATCTGTTGCACAACAAAAGTACACAAGCTTTGCAAGATATAAATGTTGCCTATAGCAATCAGGGTTGGTATAATATGAAAATTATTTTGCAATTCCATCCTGCCTTTGAATGTCCTTTCCTTTGCTCTTTACTAAAGCGACACCACTCCCATAGCTTGGGCCCTGAAAATTGGTTTAATGTGCCATAACCACTAGATGTTCTCATGACAGCCACCTTTAGACCTTGGATGAAGGTAAGAAATTTTAGCACTCACTGGTATGCCTATTCATGCCTCATGAAGCTCTAAACATAAACTTCTGGAAAGGCTGGAGACTCGCTATATAACAGCTTCAGATGTGAGAAAAAGCTGGTGGCAAAGGAGCACCTTCTCAACACAATTGCTACTGCACATGCTAAATAGATGCTCATAATTCTTTGTCGTTTTTTCAGGGGCAGGCCGTTGATGCCCCTGGCCCGTTTTGACAGTGGGCGCATCGAGCTGGAACTGGGCACCACGCCGCATGATGCCCTGGTGCCTTCAGGGGACGAATCCAGCTTTGAGAATCCCTTGGCTGGACCTTTCGAGGTAATGCTGACACCACTTGACCACAGCCATCACTGATATGTTAACAGTGATCGTTTCCACACCATTAAGAGCTAAAAAAGATACAAGGATGGCTGTCCCTTTGTCTGGTACAAATATTCCAGCGCTGGTTCCGGGTCCATTGTTAGTTAGCGCTCGTGTCTTCTCTTTCTGTCTCTCCATTGTCTGTTTTATGCTGGTCCTCGAGATGAACAAGCTATCTCCTTGTTCATATTTATTGCTCATTAGTTTCCATCTTCCTCATTTCGTCTTTTACTGCCTGTAGAATATCGAGGCATCAGTCGGCTGATTGGATTCAGTGGGCTGAAGGAAAAATAAATCTTAGACATTAGACATGACTTGGAAACCAAACATCAATGCAGATCCTTTGACATTCCTTCAGACGGCTTTTAGAGTAGCTTTGGCATTCAGTTGTGGATCCTAAGGTAGTGTGATCGAATCGCAGCAGCCTGCATTTCAATGGAGGCAGAACGCAAAAACTTTGGCAGAGACACCTAGGATGACCTACATTTGAGAAAGTGAAAGAACTACTCTTTGTGGCCGCAGTGTATAAAAGCAACAACAAATGACAGCAGTAGGATTTTGTCCCAGGGGAGGGGCGGGGGGCAATTATGCTGTTGAGGTTGAAATAAACATCCCAAAAAGTTTTTCTTGTCACCAATGTCAGCGAGAAAATAATGAAGCACGAGTGGACGAGGGGGTGTGCCCCTTTCACACCCATCTGGCAACGCCCATGTTAGCAACTCCATGCAGTGTGTCACCTCCGCGAACCCGGCTTTCCCACCACACTGTGCACCTCACCGCAATGTTTCACCACTTAGGTTGTGCAGTGAAACATCCTCAAAACGCGACGGAGCCGTTTTATAAAGAGGTACCACTGCAACTGTGCCACACTGCAAAAAGGGTAGCTTTGAGTTTAGAACACTCCTTCAATCTTCCTGACAGTGTCATAAAACAAAGCACCAGAAGAAACCGGGACCAACCGTCGTTTTCAGTAGGGCTTCAACTCAGATGCAGACAACCATTGTTGAGGTGTTTATCAGATAAAAGTGCTGTGATGCAAACGCATTTTCGGCATCTAATTTTCCAGGCACATTCATCATTCAAACTTTTGTTAATTTAAACATTTGTTCTGGTCCGCTGAAGGCCAAGATAATGAGAGTTTATTGTACCACTATCACGCAGACATAATCACGTGCATAATCATGTGTATTACCCATGCTTTTGTGTTTCCCCGCTGAAACCACTCTTCATCTCTGCTGCAAACTGCGTATTTCCCTGATGAAGACTAATAAAACTTTTAAATGCTCAAATGAAGAGAAAAATACTAGCTAGACAAGTTAAATGCATAGAGAGAAGCGTTTTACATAAAGCATAAACCTTCACATCCAATTTTTCTCACTTATCAAACCTGAAGTCTTTAAATCAGGCTTAGCCAATAGAATTTTTTTTACTCATTCTCATATTTCAATATTACTATTTATAATTGTAACAATTCATTCCTACTGTAATAATATATCCCTTTCAATGGCTCCATCACTTGATGTCATTAGGGTAACATACGCTACCCTCTGAGCATTTTTAAAGGAGGTCCTTTAGCTTGCTAAACATGACTTCAGGCAATTAGAGCAATGGTTAGTACAGTTATTTTAACCTTCAAATTCCTCTCCTTGCAGAACTTTCCTGATTTTAGCTCAAGCGAGAAGCAGCAGCCCGGGACATTCTCAAATCCAGTGTATGAAGAAGAGAAGAAGAGTGAGAAAGCAGATGATGATGATGAATTGCAGTGACGAAAGAATTGTCAACCCACAACGATGGCAACAATGCAGTAAGGACTTTTCCCACCTTTACTTTAACGGCAGTGTTATACTTGACCCTATGCAGCCAATACTTGCACTTATGAGCAAAATGGTAATCATTTCAGCATGCAAAGTGACATTAGTGGCTAATAATAAACACTTTGTGTGTAACACTTGTCTGCAAGGTTTCTAGAAAAGTAAAAAAAACTCTGTGCGGCTTAGCTCAGCTAAGCCTGATTATTCAAGCAAAAGCTTAGTTATGCTTGGTTACGCTGTGTTGCTAAGTCAGATTAGACTCATATAGATAACCTAGTTTACAGAGTGGAAGCTCGATTAAGCATGAGAGACACGCTTTGCTGTGGCCTCCATGGCTGTCTACGAAGGCCAAGGAAATGCAGCCGAAGCAGTCGTTCAGTGCGCGACTCCCCCATGAATGTCTGCGAACCTCAAGGATACCGCAGCTGGAGCTAGACGACACGAAGGTGTCGAGGGCATTTTGAAGGAGGAGGTCTCATGAGGCGAGGCAGATGGTCAGCGGTGGCAATAGAGGGAAAGGGTAGTCAGAAGACTGGAAGTCTGTGTGGCACTGTGTCAGGAGACATTGCGTATTTGTGGAGATATGTACTGGTATGAATAAAGTTTGCCAGGTGTGTGAATATGAATTCAAAGCAGCAGGTGTGCAAAGGAAAAGAAGCGAGTGCCGCATATGCAAAGAAGCGCAGTGCCGGCTCCTCGTGCCGCACCCGAAGTGAAATTCCCGGCACCGATGACCTTGGCTCAACGAGGCCAGTAAAGAAAATAAAGGTTCAACTTGAAATGCAACAGTTGCCTGTACGTGAACAGTAACGTCTAGCACAGTCATTATAATGCGAGGTACATTCTGAAACAGATAAGTCAGTAAAAAAAAAAATAAATAACATTACATTTGTACAAATACAGTAATACTGCTTGGACAGGCAAAAGAAGCTCTTCATTCTTTACTATATTCTATACCTCAAGAAAATTTAGATGATTCAATTATTTGCATTCCTAT